>JAREIK010003085.1:0-41779 GCA_029783825.1 Sapria himalayana | reverse complement strand
AAATAAATTTGAGTGAGACAATATTATTTAAATAATTTATTTTAAATCAAAAAAATATAAGCTTTATAAAAAAAAAGACAAAATTTAAAAATTAAAATATTATTATTTAGTATATATTTTGATTTGATTTTGAGCATTTGTGTGTCATGCAAATATATATTAATTAATTTTTATAATATAAATAATAGTTATTTTTAAATTTTTGATCAATTATTATAATATTCATCATTAAAATTGTTTATATTGAAGTTATATGATATATAATTAGTAAGATTAATATAATTATACATAGTATCTACAATTCAAAAAATTTTAAAAATTATTTTATTTTTAAATGTTACCTTTGAATATCGGAAAAAATATAAAAAAAAAATTAAAATTTTATTATATAAATAAAACCTATAAACCACTAAATACCTAAAAATTTAAATTGATAAACTCCTAAATGACAAAACTCCTAAATTATCAAACCATTAAACATGTATACCACATATAATAAAGCATAAATCTCATTTTAATTTGTATTCATTATAATTTTAAATATTCATTTTAATAATTTATTAATTTATTTTTTATAGAAATATTAATTAGATAATAAATAATGAGCGATACAACTATAATTTTAATAATTTATTTTTAATCAAAAAAATATGAGCTTATAAAAACAAGTAAAAATTTAAAAACAAAGAATTATTATTTAGTAAAATATTTTACTTTGATTTTGAATAATTATATATAGGTTTTGCAATTATATTTTAATTGCTATCAATCTTATTAAGAATAGTTATTATTTATTATTTGATCAATTTTATAATATCTAACAATAAAATTACTTATATTGAATTTAAATGTCTTATAATTATTAAGATTATTATAACTAAATATAAATTTACATTTGAAAAAATTTAAAATTATTATATTTTCAAAGGTTATAAACTTCAAAAATGATAAAAATCACAAAAATAATTTTTTTATTATTTATTATTTAAATAAAACTTATAAACCACTAAATGCCTAAACATTTAAATCTCTAGACTCCTAAACCCCATAACCCCCTAAATACTTAAACCATTAAACCTATAAAACCTAAATAATAAATAATAAATCTCATTTTTATTAGTATTCTTTATAATTTTAAATATTCATTTTAATTATTTTTTTAGTTTATTTTTATAGAAATATTAATTACAAAATAAAAAATGAGTGAGACATATATAATTTAAATAAATTATTTTTTATGAGATAAATATAAGCTTATAAAAATAAACAAAATTTCAAAAATTTAAAATTTATTTAGTAATATAATTTACTTTGATTTTGAATTATTTTGGGTTTTACAAATATATTTTAATTAATATCTATCTTATTAATAATAGTTTATTAATTTATTTGTTGATCATCAAAATAATATATATTAATAAAATTTTATATATTTGATTTACATCAAATATAATTATTAAGATTAATATAACTTAGTATTGTATTTATATTTTAGAACTATTAAAAAATTATTATATTTTCAAAGGTTATACCCATTGAAAATCACGAAAATTCATAAAAATTAATTTTTTGTTATTTCAATCATTAAATAAAACCAATAAACACCTAAATGTTTAAACATATAATTCAATAAACTCATTAACCCCAAAACAACAATAAACTTAAACTATTAAATAGGTATACCCTAAATAATTAATCATAAATCTCATTTTTATTAGTATTCATTATAATTTTATATATACATTTTAATTATTTATTAGATTATTTTTATAGAAATATAAATTAAAAAATAAATTAATAGTGAGACAAATATAATTTAAATAATTTATTTTTCATCAAAAAATATATAAGCTTATAAATGGATACAAAAATTTAAAAATTTATAATTAATATTTAGTAAATTATTTCACTTTGATTTTGAATCATTTTAGGTTTTGTAAATATATTTTAAACAATATTTATCTTATTAATAATTGTTTATTAATCTTTTGTATGATCATTATTATAATATATATCAATATAATTGTTTATATTGAATTTACGTGATATATAATTATTAAGATTTTTATAACTAAATATAGTATTCACATTTAAAAAACATTTAAAAATTGTTATAGTTTCAAAGGTTATATCCTTCAAAAATGAGAACAAATAACAACAATTTTTTTTTGTTATTTTATTTTATAAATAAAACCTATAAACTACTAAATGCCTAAACACTTAAATCATTAAATTCTTAAATCCCAAAACTCCTAAATATATAATCTTTTAAACCCATATATTTTATCTTATTAATAATAGTTTATTTAATATCTATCTTATTAATATATTTTACTTTGATTTTGATTCATTTTAGGTATTGCAAATAAATTTTATTTAATATCTATCTTATTAATAATAGTTTATTAATTTATTTTTTTATCGTCATCATAATATCTATAAAAAAATTATTTATATTGAATTTACATAATATATAATTATTTAGATTATTATAACAAAATAATATTTTCATATTTTAAAAGAATTTAAAAATTATTAAGTTTTCATATTAATTACAAAATAAATTATGAGTGATACAAATATAATTTAAATAATTTATTTTTCATCAAAACAAATATAAGCTTATAAAAAGAAGCAAAAACTAAAAAAAAATTATTATTTAGTAATAAATTTTACTTAGATTTTGAATATTTTTAGGTTTTGCAATTATATTTTAATTTATATCTATCATATTAATAATAGCATATTAATTTATTTTTTTGATAATTGATATCATATCTATCAATAAAATTGTTTATATTTAGTTTATATTAGATATAATTATAATGATTATTATTACTAAATATTGTATTCATATTTTTAAAAATTTTAAAATTATTATATTTTCAAAGGTTATAACCTTTGAAAATGTAAAAAAATATCAAAAATAATTTTTTTGTTATTTCATTGTTTAAATAAAACCTATAAACCACTAAATGCCTAAAAACATAAATCGCTAAAGTCATAAATGAAAAAACCTCTAAATACTTAAAATATTAAACTGGTATACATTAATAATAATTCATAAATCTCATTTTAATTTTTATTCAGTATATTTTTAAATTTTTATTTTAATAATTTATCAGTTTATTTTTATAGAAATATTAATTAAAAAATAAATTATTAGTGAGACAAATCTAATTTAAATTAGACTGGTATACCCAAAATAATAAAGAATAAATCTCAATATTTTTTTTTCATTATAATTTTAAATATTGATTTTAATTATTTATTTATTTTTATATAAATATTAATCAAAAAATAAATTATGAGTTAGACAAATATAATTTATATAAATTAATTTTTATCAAAAAAATATGGATAAACTTTTTAAAAGAAAAAAAAATTTCAAACAACAAATTATTATATAGTAATATATTTTGCTTTTCTTTTAAATCATTTTAGTTTTTGTAATTATATTTAATTGATATCTATCTTATTAATAATAGATTATTAATTAATTTTTTGATCATTATTAGAATATTTATCAATAAAATTATTTATATTGAATTTATATGATATATAAATATAATGATTATTATAACTAAATATTGTATTTACATTTTAAAAAAAATTAAAAATTATTATATTTTCAAAGGTTATAACCTTTGAAAATATCAAAAAATAATAAAATTTTTTTTTATTATTTTATTTTTTTAATAAAACCTATAAACCACTAAATGCATACACAGTTAAATCAGTAAACTCCTAAACCTCATAATGCCTAAATACATAAACCATTAAACCGCTATATATTACTTAATAATTAATAAATCTAATTTTTATTTCTATTTATTATAATTTTAAATATTCATTTTAATTATTTATTAGTTTATTTTTATAGAAATATTTATTACAAATTAAATTATGAGAGCGACATATATATTTTAATTAATTTATTTTTAATAAAAAAAATTTATGCTTATAAAAGAAGTAAAAATTTAAAAATTAAAAATTATTATCCAGTAATATATTTTACTTTAATTTTGAATCAATTTGGGTTTTGTAAATATTTTTTAATTAATATCAATCTTTTTATTAATAGTTTATTAATTTAAATTTTGATCATTATTATATTATCTATCAATAAAATTGTTTATATTGAATTTATATGATATATAATTATTAATCTTATTATAACTAAATATTGTATTCACATTTCAAAAAATTTTAAATATTATTATATTTTCAAAGGTTATAACCTATGAAAATGATAACAAATTATAGAAATTTTTTTTGTTATTTTATTTTTTATATAAAACCTATAACCACTAAATGCCTAAAAACATAAATTGCAAAATCCTAAACGACAAAACCTTTAAATACTTAAACTATTAAACAGGTGTACAATAATAAAAAATCATAAATCTCAATTTAATTTTTATTAAGTATAATTTTAAATTTTTAATTGAATTATTTATCAGTTTATTTTTATAGAAATATTAATTACAAAATAAATTATCTGTGAGACAGATCTAATTTAAATAATTTATTTTTCATCAAAAAAAATATATATCCTTATAAAAAGAGGCAAAATTTTAAAAACAATAATTTATTATTTAGTAATATATCTTATTTTTATTTTGAATCATTTTAGATTTTGCAATTTTATTTTAATTTATATCATTCTTATTAATAATAGTTTATTAATTTTTTATTGATCATTATTATAATATCCATTAATAAAATTATTTATATTGAGATTACATTATATATAATTATTAAGATTATTATTAATGAATATTATATTCACATTTTAAGAAAATTTAAAATTATAATAATTTCAAAGGTTATAACCTTCAAAAATTAAAAAAAATCAAAAAATTAAATTTTTTATTTTTTCATTCTATAAATAAAAACTATAAATCACTTAAGGCCTAAACACTTAAATCACTAAACCCCAAAACACCTTAATACTTAAACCATTAAACTGGTATATCCTGAATAATAAATAATAATCTTTATTTTATTTGTATTCATTATAACTTTAAATATACATTTTAATTATTTATTAGTTTATTTTTATAGAATTATAAATTAAAAATAAATTATGAGGAAGACAAATATAATTTAAATAATTTAGTATTAATAACAAAAAATATAAACTTATAAAAAGAAGCAAAACAACAAAGAAAGTATTATTTTGTAAAATATTTTACTTTGATTTTGAATAAATTTACATTTTTCAAATATATTTAAAATAATATCTATCTTATTAATAATAGTTTATTAATTTATTTTTTGATCATTAATATAATATATTTCAATATAATTGTTTATATTGAATTTACATGATATATAATTATTAAGATTATCATAACTAAATATAATATTCACATAAAAAAATATAAAAATTGTTATATTTTCAAAGTTTATAAACTTAAAAAATGAGAAAAAGTAACAAAAATAAATTTTTTGTTATATCATTATTTAAATAAAACTTATAAACCATTAAATGCCTAAATACATAAATCTCTAAACTCCTAAACCCCGAAGCCCCTAAATACCTAAACCTTTAAACTCGTAAACCTTAAATATAATTTAAATAATTTATAGAAATAATAATTACAAAATAAATTATGAGTGACAAATATAATTTAAATAAAATATTTTTCAACAAAAAGAAATATAAGCTTATAAAATGAAGCAAAAACTTAAAAAAAATTATTATTTAGTAATAAATTTTACTTTGATTTTGAATCATTTTAGTTTTTTAATTATATTTTAATTTATATCTATCATATTAATAATAGTTTATTAATTTATTTTTTGATAATTGATATAATATTATCAATAAAATTGTTTATATTAGTTTATATTATATATAGTTATAATAATAATTATTAATAAATATTGTATTCCCATTTTAAAAAAATTTTAAAATTATTATATCTTCAAATGTAATGATATTTATAAATTTGAAAAAATATCAAAAAAATATTTTTTGTTTTTTAATTGTTTAAATAAAAGCTATAAACCATTAAATGCCTATATACTTAAATCAATAACTTCTAAATCTCGAAAACCCTAAATAGATAAATTTTTTAAATAGGTATATCCTAAATAATAAATAATAAATCTCATTTTTTTTTATTATAATTTTAAATATTCATTTTAATTATTTATTTGTTTATTTTTATATAAATATTAATTACAAAATAAATTATAAGTTAGAAAAATATAATTTATATAAATTAATTTTCAACAAAAATATATATATAAACTTATTAAAAGAAGAAAAAAATTAAAAACAAAAAATTATTATATAGTAATATATTTTACTTTGTTTCTGAATCATTTTAGGTTTTGTAATTATATTTTAATTGATATCTAACTTATTAATAATAGATTATTAATTTATTATTTGATCATTATTAGAATATTTATCAATAAAAATATTTTTATGATATATAGATTTAATAATTATTATAACTAAATATTGTATTCACTTTTGAAAAAAATTTTAAAATTATTATATTTTCAAAGATTATAACCTTTGAACATGTGAAAAAACAAAAAATATATATATTTTTTATTATTTCATTGTTTAAATAAAACCTATAAATCACTAAATGCCTAAACACTTAAATCACTAAACTACAATATCCTGATAACCCAATATAGATAATCATTTAAACGGGCATACCCTAAATAATAATTAATAAATCTCATTTTTATTTGTTTTCAATATAATTTAAAAAATTCATTTTGATTGTTTAGTTGTTTATTATATATATATATATTAATTATAAAATAAATTATGAGTTAAAAATATAATTTATAAAAATTATTTTTCATCAAAAAATAGATAAGCTTATAAAAAGAATAAAAATTTAAAAATAAATTATTATTTTAAGTAATATATTTTGCTTTGCTTATTAATCATTTTAGGTTTTGATATTATATTTTAAGTAATATCAATCTTATTCATAATAGATTTTTAATTTATTTTTTGATAATTCTAGAAATATCTATCAATAAAATTGTTTATATTGAATTTATATGAAATATAATTATTATGATTATTATAAATAAATATTGTATTCACTTATGAAAAAAATTTAAAAATTATTATATTTTCAAAGGTTTTAATCTTAAAAAATGAGAAAGAATACAAAAAATAAATTTTTAGTAATTTTCATTTTTAAATAAAACCTAGAGACCACTAAATGTTTACGTACTTAAATCAGTAGCTCATAAAAATAGAAACCCGTAAATACATAAACCTTATAACAGCTGTATACTACTTAATAAATAATAAATCTCATTTTTATTTCTATTTATTATAATTTTAGATATTCATTTTAATTATTTATATTTTAATTTTTAGAAAATTTAATTATAAAATAAATTTCGAGTGAGACAGATATTATTTAAATAATTTATTTTTAATCATAAAAAAGTATAAGCTTATAAAAAGATGGAAAAATTTAAAAATTAAATATTATTATTTAGTAATATATTTTTATTTGATTTTGAATCATTTTGTGTTATGTAAATATATTTTAATTAATATTTATATTATTAATAATAGTTTATTAATTTAATTTTTGTTCATTATTATAATATCTATCATTAAAATTATTTATATTGAATTTATATGATATATAATTATTAAGATTAATATAATTATACATGGTATTCACATTTCAAAAGATTTTAAAAATTATTTTATTTTCAAAGGTTATAACCTTTAAAATCTAAAAAAAATCAAAAAAAAAATTTTATTTTTATTATATAAATAAAACCTATATACCACTAAATGCCTAAAAACATAAATTACTAAACTCCTAAACGTCAAAACCCCTAAACAATCGATCCATTAAACTGATATACCAATATAATTGTTGGGCAATTGTGCTTCCACGGTAGTGAGATTGAGATACAGAAACACAGAAACAACAGAAAACAAGCAATATATATATCCCAATTCAGCAACCATCGATGATAGAATCAAAAAATTTGAAATAAATACCGAAGATAACTTGGTTCGCTAGTCGCTCAGTACGAATAGCTAAATCTACCAGAAAATGCTTATATGTTTAGATTAAAGCAACAGAAATGTCTTACAATATGTAGCACATAGAATAGTCATGATAAATCACACAGAGAGAAAAGAAAGACGATGAACAATTCCACGAGTCCAAAAACAGCCACCCAAAAATAATATTACAAAACATTTTATATTAAAATTTCTCTCGGTTCATTTAATCGGAGCGGGTCGGATTATGAGATGGGTCAGGCTCTGTTCCAATTTCAGCCCGCTGTCCGGTCACCGAGACCTCCTTTATTGTGCGACTGCTGCATCCCCGGCCTCTTAATATTTTCTTTCCTACACTTACAAGAAAATTTTAAAAAAGAAAAATTATTTGGTTATACAAATAGATTATCAAAAAATAAATTACATAAACAACAATAAAAAATCTTAAATCTCATTTTAATTTGTATTCATTATAATTTTAAAAATTCATTTTAAATATTTATTAGTTTATTTTTTATATAAATATTAATTACAAAATAAATAATTAGTCAGAAAAATATAATATTAATAATTTACTTTTAATAAAAAAAAATATAATTTTATAAAAAGAAGAAAAATTTAAAAACAAAAAATTATTATTTCGTAATAAATTTTACTTTGATTTGGAATCATTTTAGATTTTGTAATTATATTTTAATTTATTTCTATCATATTAATAATAGTTTATTAATTTATTTTTTGATAATTGATATCATATCTATCAATAAAATTATTTTTAATTAGTTTATATTATATATAATTATAATGATTATTATTACTAAATATTTTATTCACATTTTAAAAAAATTTTGAGATTATTATATTTTCAAATGTTATAACCTTTGAAAATGTGAAAAAATAACAAAAATAATTTTTTTGTTATTTCATTATTTAAATAAATCCTATAAACCACTAAATGCCTAAATACATAAATCAATAACTCCTAAATCTCGAAAACCCTAAATAGATAATCATTTTAAACCGGTATACCCTAAATAATAAATAATAAATCTCAATATTATTTTTTCATTATAATTTAAAATTTTCATCTTAATTATTTATTCGTTTATTTTATATTAATTATTAATTACAGAATAAATTGAGTTTGACAAATATAATTTATATAATTATTTTTCATCAAAAAAATATAGATAAACTTTTTAAAGAAAAAAATTCAAAACAAAAAAATATTATATAGTAATATATTTTGCTTTATTTCTGAATCATTTTAGGTTTTGTAATTATATTTAAATTGATATCTATCTTATTAATAATAGATTATTAATTTATTCTTTGATCATTATTAGAATATTTACCAATAAAATATTTATATTGAATTTATATGATATATAAATATAATGATTATTATAACTAAATATAGTATTCACTTTTGAAAAAATTTAAAAATTATTATATTTTCAAAGGTTATAACCTTTGAAAATATCAAAAAATAAAATAAAATTAATTTTTTGATATTTTTTTTAAATAACACCTATAAACAACTAAATGCATACACAGTTAAATTAGTAAACTCCTAAACCCTGTAATGCCAAATACATAAACCATTAAACCGCTATATGCTACTTAATAATTAATAAATCTAATTTTTAATTCTATTTATTATAATTTTAAATATTCATTTTAATTATTTATTAGTATATTTTTATAGAAATATTTATTACAAAATAAATTATGAGTGCGACAAATATAATTTAAAAAATATATGTGCTTATAAAAGAAGTAAAAATTTAAAAATTAAAAATTATTATCTAGTAATATATTTTTCTTTAATTTTGAATCAATTTGGGTTTTGTAATTATTTTTTAATTAATATCTATCTTAATATTAATAGTTTATTAATTTAATTTTGATCATTATTATAATATATATCAAAAAAATTGTTTATATTGAATTTATATGATATATAATTATTAATATTATTATAACTAAATATTGTATTCACATTTCAAAAAATTGTAAATATTATTATATTTTCAAAGGTTATAACCTATGAAAAAGATAACAAATTATAGAAACTTTTTTTGTTATTTTATTTTCTAAATAAAACCTATAAACCACTAAAAGCCTAAAAAACATAAATTGCTAAACTCCTAAATGATAAAACCTCTAAATACATATTCCATTAAACTGGTATAGATAATAATAAATCATAAATATCATTTAATTTTTATTCAGTATAATTTTAATTTTTATTTTAAATATTTATCAGTTTATTTTTATAGAAATATTAATTACAAAATAAATTATTAATGAGAAATATCTAATTTAAATTAAACCGGTATCCCTAAATAATAAATAATAAATCTCATTTTTTTCATTATAATTTAAATATTCTTTTTAATTATTTATTTGTTTATTTTTATAAATATATTAATTACAAAATAAATTATGAGTTAAACAAATATAATTTATATAATTATTTTTCATCAAAAAAATATACAAAAACTTTTTAAAAGAAAAAAAATTCAAAATAAAAAATTATTATATAGTAATATATTATGCTTTGCTTCTGAATCATTTTAGGTTTTGTAATTATATTTTAATTGATATCTTTCTTATTAATAATAGATTATTAACTTATTTTTGATCATTATTAGAATAATTATCAATAAAATTATTTATATTGAATTTTTATGATATATAAATATAATGATTATTATAACTAAAGATTGTATTCACTTTAGAAAAAAATTTAAAATTTATTGTATTTTCAAAGGATATAACCTTTGAAAATATCAAAAAATAACAAAAATAAATGTTTGGTAATTTTATTTTTTAAATAAAACATATAAACCACTAAATGCATATATAGGTAAATCAGTAAACTCTTAAATACATAAACCATTAAACCGCTATATACTACTTAATAATTAATAAATCTAATTTTTATTTTATTTATTATAATTTTAAATATTGATTTTAATTATTATTAGTTTATTTTTATAAAATATTTATTACAAAATAAATTATGAGTGCGACAAATATAATTTAAATAATTTATTTTTAATCAAAAAAAAATATATATAGGCTTATAAAAGAAGTAAAAATTTAAAAATTAAAAATTATTATACAGTAATATATTATAGTTTAATCTTGAATCGAATTGGCTATTGTAAATTTTTTTAATTAATATCTATCTTATTATTAATAGTTTATTAATTATATTTTTGATCATTATTATGTTATCTATCAATAAAATTGTTTATATTGAATTTTTATAATATATAATTATTAATATTAAAATAACTAAATATTGTATTCACATTTCAAAAAATTTTAAATATTATTATATTTTCGAATGTTATAAACTAAGAAAATTATAAAAAATTATAGAAATTTTTTTTGTTATTTTATTTTTTTAAATAAAACCTATAAACCACTAAAAGCCTAAAAACATAAATCGCTAAACTACCAACGACAAAACCTCTAAATACTTAAATCATTAAACTGGTATACATTAATAATAAATCATAAATCTCGTTTTAATTTTTATTCAGTATAATTTTAAATTTTTATTTTAATTATTTATCAATTTATTTTATAGAAATATTAATTACAAAATAAATTATTAGTGAGACCGATCTAATTTAAATTATACGGTATCCTTAAATAATAAATAATAAATCTAATTTTGTTTCATTATAATTTTAATATTATTATTATTTGTTTATTTATATATAAATATTAATTACAAAATAAATTGAGTTAGATAAATATAATTTATATAAATTATTTTTCATCAAAAAATTATTGATAAACTTTTTAAAAGAAAAAAAAATTTAAAACAAAAAATTAATATATAGAAATATATTTTGCTTTTCTTCGGAATCATTTTAGTTTTTGTAATTATATTTTAATTGATATATATCTTATTAATAATAGATTATTAATTTAAATTTTGATCATTATTATATTATCTATCAATAAAATTGTTTATATTGAATTTATATGATATATAATTATTAATATTATTATAAATAATTATTGTATTCACATTTCGAAAAAATTTTAAATATTATTATATTTTCAAAGGTTATAACCAATGAAAATGAGAAAAAATTACAAATTTTTTTTGTTATTTTATTGTTTAAATAAAACCTATAAACCACTAAATGCCTAAAAACATAAATTGCTAAACTCCTAAACGACAAAACCTCTATATACTTAAACCATTAAACAGGTGTACATTAGTAAAAAATCATAAATCTCAATTTAAATTTTATTAAGTATAATTTTAAATTTTTATTTTAATTATTTATAAGTTTATTTTTCTAGAAATATTAATTACAAAATAAATTATTAGTGAGACAGATCTAATTTAAATAATTTATTTTTCATCAAAAAAATATATATTCTTATAAAAACAGGCACAATTTTAAAAACAAAAATTTATTATTTAGTAATATATTTTATTTTTATTTTGAATCATTTTAGATTTTGCAATTATATTTTAATTTATATCATTCTTATTAATAATAGTTTATTAATTTTTAATTGATAATTATTATAATATCTATTAATAAAATTATTTATATTGAGTTTACATTATATATAATTATTAAGATTATTATTACTAAATATTATATTCACATTTAAAAAAATTAATAATTATTATATTTTCGAAGCTTATAACCTTCAAAAATTAAAAAAAAATTTAAAAATTAAATTTTTTATTTTTTCATTCTTTAAATAAAAATTATAAATCACTTAAGGCCTAAACACTTAAATCACTAAACCCCAAAACACCTAAATACTTAAACCATTAAACTAGTATATCCTGAATAAGAAATAATAAATCTCTATTTTATTTGTATTCATTATAATTTTAAATTTTCATTTTAATATTTTATTAGTTTATTTTTATAGAATTATAAATTAAAAATAAATTATGAGGAAGACAAATATAATTTAAAGTAATTTACTTTTAATAACAAAAAATATAAACTTATAAAAAGAAGCAAAACATCAAAGAAAGTATCATTTAGTAATATATTTTACTCTGATTTTGAATAAATTCCTGTTTTTCAAATATATTTAAAATAATATCTATCTTATTAATAATAGTTTTTTAATTTATTTTTTGATCATTAATATAATATATTTCAATATAATTGTTTATATAGAATTTATATGATATATAATTATTAAGATTAGAATCACTAAATATAGTATTCACATATAAAAAAATTTAAAAATTATTATATTTTCAAAGATTATAACCTTCAAAAATGAGAAAAAATAACAAAAATAAATATTTTGTTATATCATTGTTTAAATAAAACTTATAAACCATTAAATACCTAAATACATAAATATCTAAACTTTTAAATCCTGAAGCCCCTAACTACTTAAACCTTTCATCTCGTAAACCTTAAATATAATTTAAATAATTTATAGATATATTAATTACAAAATAAATTATGAGTGATACAAATATAAATTAAATAATATATTTTTCATCAAAAAAACATATAAGCTTATAAAATGATGCAAAAACTAAAAAAAAAATTATTATTTAGTAATAAATTTTACTTTGATTTTGAATCATTTTAGGTTTTATAATTATATTTTAATTTATATCTATCATATTAATGATAGTTTATTAATTTATTTTTTGATAATTGATATCATATCTATCAATAAAATTATTTATAATTAGTTTATATTATATATAATTATAATGATTATTATTACTAAATATTTTATTCACATTTTAAAAAAATTTTAAAATTATTATATTTTCAAATGTTATAACCTTTGAAAATGTGAAAAAATATCAAAAATAATTTTTGTTATTTCATTAGTTTAAATAAATCCTATAAACCACTAAATGCCTAGATACTTAAATCAATAACTTCTAAATCTCGAAAAACCCTAAATAGATAAATTTTTAAACATGTATATCCTAAATAATAAATAATAAATCTCATTTTTATTTTTTTCATTATAATTTAAGTATTCATTTTAATTATTTAGTTGTTAATTATATATATAAAAGAAGAAAAAATTAAAAACAAAAAAATATTATATAGTAATAAATTTTGCTTTGTTTCTGAATCATTTTAGGTTTTGTAATTATATTTTAATTGATATCTAACTTATTAATAATAAATATTAATTTATTTTTTGATCATTATTAGAATATTTATCAATAAAAATGTTTATATTGAATTTATATGATATATAAATTTAATAATATTATAACTAAATATTATATTCACTTTTGAAAAAGTTTTAAAATTTTATATTTTCAAAGATTATAACCTTTGAACATTTTAAAAATAAAAAAAATATTTTTTTTGTTATTTCATTGTTAAATATAACCTATAAATCACTAAATGCCTAATCACTTAAATCACTAAACTACAAAATCCCGATACCACTATATAGATAATCGTTTAACGGGGATACCCTAAATAATAATTAATAAATCTCATTTTTATTTGTTTTCATTATAATTTAAAAAATTCATTTTGATTTTAAGTTATTTATTTATATATATATATTAATTATAAAATAAATTATGAGTTAAAAATATAATTTATAAAAATAATTTTTCATCAAAAAATAGATAAGCTTATAAAAAGAGAAAATTTAAAAACAAATAATTATTATTAAGTAATATATTTTCCTTTGCTTTTGAATCATTTTAGCTTTTGATATTATATTTTAAGTAATATCAATCTTATTCATAAAAGATTTTTAATTTATTTTTTGATAATTATTAGAATATCTATCAATAAAATTGTTTATATTGAATTTATATGATATATAATTATTATGATTATTATAAATAAATATTGTATTCACTTTTGAAAAAAAATTTAAAAATTATTATATTTTCAAAGGTTATAATCTTAAAAAATGAGAAAGAATACAAAAAATAAATTTTTTGTTATTTCTTTTTTAAATAAAACCTATAGACCACTAAATGATTACTTACTTAAATCAGTAACTCATAAAACCCGAAACCCCTAAATACATAAACATTATAACAACTGTATACTACTTAATAAATAATAATTCTCATTTTTATTTCTATTTATTATAATTTTAAATATTCATTTTAATTAATTATATTTTAATTTTTTAGATAAATTAATTACAAAATAAATTTCGAGTGAGACAGATATTATTTAAAAAATTTATTTTTAATCATAAAAAAATATAAGCTTATAAAAAGATGGAAAAATTTAATATTAAATATTATTATTTAGTAATATATTTGTATTTGATTTTGAATCATTTTGTGTTGTGTAAATATATTTTAATTAATATTTATATTATTAATAATAGTTTATTAATTTAATTTTTGATCATTATTATAATATCTATCATTAAAATTATTTATATTGAATTTATATGATATATAATTAATAAGATTAATATAATTATACATGGTATGTACATTTCAAAAGATTTTAAAAATTAATTTATTTTTAAAGGTTATAACCTTTGAAAATCTAAAAAATATCAGAAAAAAAATTTTTATTTTTATTATATAAATAAAACCTATATACCATTAAATGCCTGAAAACATAAATTGCTAAACTCCTAAACGACAAAACCCCTAAATAATCGATCCATTTAACTGGTATACCATATATAATTGTTGGGAAATTGTGCTTACACGGTAGTGAGATTGAGATACAGAAACACAGAAACAACAGAAAATAAGCAATATATATATCCAAATTAAGCAACCATCCGTGATAGAATCAAAAAATGAAAAATAAACACCGAAAATAATGTGGTTCGGTAGTCGCTTAGTATGACTAGCTAAGTCCACCAGAAAATGCTTTTGCGTTACAGATTAAAGCAAAAGAAATGTCTTACAGTATGCAGCACACAGAATAGTCACGATAAATCGCACAAAGAGAAGAGAGAGAGACGATGAACAGTTCCACGGATCCAAAAATAGCCACCCTAAAATAAAATTACAAAACATTTTATATTAAAATTTTTCTCGGTTCATTTAACCGGAGCGGGTCGGATCATGAGATGGATTAGGCTCTGCTCCAATATCGGCCCGCCGTCCGGTCACCTAGACCTTCGTTATTGTGCTACTGCTGCATCCTCGGCCTCTTAATATTTCCTTTCCTGCATTTACTTGAAAATTATATTTTAATTTATAATTATATTAATTATATTGAATCATTTTAGGTATTATAATTATATTTTAATTTATATTTATCATATTAATAATAGTATATTAATTTATTTTTTGATAGTCGATATCATATCTATCAATAAATTTATTAATAATTAGTTTATATTATATATAATTATAATGATTATTATTACTAAATATTTTAATCACATTTTAAAAAAATTTTAAAATTATTATATTTTCAAATGTTATAACCTTTGAAAATGTGAAAAAATAACAAAAATAATTTTTTGTTATTTCATTGTTTAAATAAATCCTATAAACCACTAAATGCCTAAATACTTAAATCAATAACTCCTAAATCTCGAAAACCCTAAATAGATAATCATTTTAAACTGGTATACCCCAAATAATAAATAATAAATCTCAATATTATTTTTTTCATTATAATTTAAAATATTCATATTAATTATTTATTCATTTATTTTTATATAATTATTAATTGCAGAATAAATTGAGTTTTACAAATATAATTTATATAATTATTTTTCATCAAAAAAATATAGTTAAACTTTTTAAAAGAAAAAAAATTCAAAACAAAAAATTATTATATAGATTATATAAATTTTGCTTTGTTTCTGAATCATTTTAGGTTTTGTAATTATAATTAAATTGATATCTATATTATTAATAATAGATTATCAATTTATTCTTTAATCATTATTAGGATATTTATCAATAAAAATATTTATATTGAATTTATATGATATATAAATATAATGATTATTATAACTAAATATAGTATTCACTTTTGAAAAAAATTAAAAATTATTATTTTTTTCAAATGTTATAACATTTGAAAATATCAAAAAATAAAAAAAATAAATTTTTTAATATTTTTTTTAAATAACACGTATAAACCACTAAATGCATACACGATTAAATCAGTAAACTCATAAACTCCGTAATGCCAAAATACATAAACCATTAAACCTCTATATACTACTTAATAATTAATAAATCTAATTTTTAATTCTATTTATTATAATTTAAATATTCATTTTAATTATTTATTAGTTTATTTTTATATAAATTTTTATTACAAAATAAATTATGAGTGCGACAAATATAATTTAAAAAATATATATGCTTATAAAAGAAGTAAAAATTTAAAAATTAAAAATTGTTATCCAGAAATATATTTTACTATAATCTTGAATCAATTTGGGTTTTGTAATTATTTTTTAATTAATATCTATCTTAATATCAATAGTTTATAAATTTAATTTTGATCATTATTATAATATATATCAATAAAATTGTTTATATTGAATTTATATGATATATAATTATTAATATTATTTTAACTAATTATTGTATTCACATTTCAAAAAATTTTAAATATTATTATATATTCCAAGGATATAACCTATGAAAATGAGAAAAAATTATAAATTTTTTTTTTGATATTTTATTTTTTTAAATAAAACATATAAACCACTAAAAGCCTAAAACATAAATCGCTAAAATTTTAAATGAAAAAACATCTAAATACTTAATCAATTAAACTGGTATACAGTAATACTAAATCATAAATATCATTCATAATTTTATTGAGTATAATTTTAAATTTTTATTTTAAAATATTTATCAGTTTATTTTTATAGAAATATTAATTACAAAAAAAATTATTAGTGAGAAATATCTAATTTAAATTAAACCAGTATCCCTAAATAATAAATAATAAATCTCATTTTTTTTATTATATATTTAAATATTCATTTTAATTATTTATTTGTTCATTTTTATAAATATATTAATTATAGAATAAATTATGAGTTAGACAAATATAATTTATATAAATTATTTTTCATCAAAAAAATATGCATAAACTTTTTAAAAGAAAAAAAAATTCAAAAAAAATTATTTTATAGTAATATAGTTTGCTTTGCTTCTGAATTATTTTAGGTTTTGTAATTAAATTTTAATTGATATCAATCTTATTAATAATAGATTATTAATTTATTTTTTGATCATTATTAGAATATTTATTAATAAAATTGTTTATATTGAATTTATATGATATATAAATATAATGATTATTATAACTAAAGATTGTATTCACTTTAGAAAAAAATGTAAAATTTATTGTATTTTCAAAGGTTATAACCTTTGAAAATATCAAAAAATAACAAAAATAAATTTTTTGTTATTTTATTTATTAAATAAAACATATAAACCACTAAATGCATATATAGGTAAATAAGTAAACTCCTAAATACATAAACCATTAAACCGCTATATACTACCTAATAATTAATAAATCTAATTTTTATTTTATTTATTATAATTTTAAATATTGATTTTAATTATTTATTAGTTTTATTTTATAAAATATTTATTACAAAATAAATTATGAGGGTGACAAATATAATTTAAATAATTTATTTTTAATTAAAAAAATATATACGCTTGTAAAAGAAGTAAAAATTTAAAAATTAAAAATTATTATATAGTAATTTTTTATAGTTTAATATTGAATCGATTTGGGTATTGTAAATAATTTTTAATTAATATTTATCTTATTATTAATAGTTTATTAATTTAATTTTTGATTATTATTATATTATCTATCAATAAAATTGTTTATATTGAATTTATATAAGATATAATTATTAATATTAAAATAACTAAATATTGTATCACATTTTAAAAATTTTAAATATTATTATATTTTCAAAGGTTATAACATGTGAAAATGAGAAAATTACAAATTTTTTTCTGTTATTTTATTGTTTAAATAAAACCTATAAACCATTAAATGACTAAAAACATAAATTGCTAAACTCCTAAACGACAAAAAATCTAAATACATAAACCATTAATCAGGTATACATTAATAAAAAATCATAAATCTCAATTTAAGTTTTATTAAGTATGATTTTAAATTATTATTTTAATTCTTTATATGTTTATTTTTATAGAAATTTTAATGACAAAATAAATTATTAGTGAGACAGATCTAATTTAAATATTTTATTTTTCATCAAAAAAAATATATATCGTTATAAAAAGAGGCTAAATTTTAAAATCAAAAATTTATTATTTAGTAATATATATTATTTTGATTTTAAATCATTTTAGATTTTGTAATTATATTTTAATTTATATCATTCTTATTAATAATAGTTTATAAATTTTTTATTGATAATTATTATAATATGTATTAATAAAATTATTTATATTGAGTTTACATTATATATAATTATTAAGATTATTATAACTAAATATTATACTCACATTTTAAAAAAATTAATAATTATTATATTTTCAAAGCTTATAACCTTCAAAAATTAAAAAAAAATCAAAAAATTAAATTTTTTATTTTTTCATTCTCTAAATAAAAACTATAAATCACTAAAGGCCTAAACACTTAAATCACTAAACCCCAAAACACCTAAATACTCAAAGCATTAAACTTGTATATCCTAAATAATAAATAATAAATCTATATTTTATTTTTATTAATTATAGTTTTAAATATTCATTTTAATTATTTTTTTGTTTATTTTTATAGAATTATAAATTAAAAATAAATTTTGAGGAAGACAAATATAATTTAAATAATTTACTTTTAATAACAAAAAATATATAAACTTATAAAAAGAAGCAAAATATAAAATAAATTATTATTTAGTATTATATTTTACTTTGATTTTTAATAAATTTACGTTTTGCAAATATATTTAAAAAAATATATATCTTATTAATAATAGTTTATTAATTTATTTTTTGATCATTAATATAATATCTATCAATATAATTGTTTATATTGAATTAACATGATATATAATTATTTAGATTATCATAACTAAATATAGTATTCACATATAAAAAAATTTAAAAATTGTTATATTTTCAAAGGTTAAAACCTTCAAAAATGATAAAAAATAACAAAAATAAATTTTTTGATATATCATTGTTTAAATAAAACTTATAAACCATTAAATGCCTAAACACATAAATCTCTAAACTCCTAAACCTCGAACCCCCTAAATACTTAAACCTTTAAACTCGTAAACCTTAAATATAATTTAAATAATATATTGAAATATTAATTACAAAATAAATTATGAGTTATGCAAATATAATTTAAATAATTAATTTTCATCAAAAAAATATATAAGCTTATAAAAAGAAGCAAAAACTAAAAAACAAAAATTATTATTTAGTAATAAATTTTACATTATTTTTGAATCATTTTAGGTTTTTTAATTATATTTTAATTTATATCTATCATATTAATAATAGCATATTAATTTATTTTTTGATAATTGATATCATATCTATCAATAAAATTGTTTATATTTAGTTTATATTATATATAATTATAATGATTCTTATTACTAAATATTGTATTCACATTTTTAAAAAAATTTAAAATTATTATATTTCAAAGGTTATAACCTATGAAAATGTGAAAAAATTATCAAAAATATTTTTTTGTTATTTATTGTTTAAATAAAACCTATAAACCACTAAATGCCTAAAAACATAAATCACTAAACTCCTTAACGACAAAACCTCTAAATACATAACCATTAAACTGGTAAACATAATAATAATTCATAAATATCATTTTAATTTTTATTCAGTATAATTTTAAATTTTTATTTTAATTATTTACTAGTTTATTTTTATAGAAATATAATTACAAAATAAATTATTAGTGAGACAGATCTAATTTAAATTAAAACAGTATCTCTAAATAATAAATAATAAATCTCATTTTTTTCATTATAATTTTAAATATTCATTTTAATTATTTATTTGTTATTTATATATAAATATTAATTACAAAATAAATTGAGCTAGAAAAGAATAATTTATATAAATTATTTTTTATCAAAAAATAATAGATAAACTTTTTAAAAGAAAAAAAATTACAAAACAAAAAATTATTATATAGTAATATATTTTTCTTTGCTTCTGAATCATTTTAGGTTTTGTAATTATATTTTAATTGATATCTATCTTATTAATAATAGATTATTAATTTATTTTTTGATCATTATTAGAATATTTATCAATAAAATTGTTTATTTTTAATTTACATGATATATAATTATTAAGTTTATTATAACAAAATATTGTATTCACATTTGAAAAAAATTTAATAATTATTATATTTATAAAGGTTATAAGCTTCAAAATTGATAAAAAATTTGAAAAATAATTTTTTTGTTATTTCATTATTTAAATAAAACATATAAAATACTAAATGCCTAAACACTTAAATCAATAAACTTCTAAACTCCTAAATACTTAAACCATTAAACTGGTATAACCTAAATAATTAATCATAATATCATTTTTATTTGTATTCATTCTAATTTCAATATTCATTTTAATTATTTATTAGTTTATTTTTATTGAAATAAACTAATATTCATCTCAATATTAATTGCAAAATAAAATAATGAATGACACAAATATAATTTAAATAATTTATCTTCATCAAAAAAATTTATAAGCTTATAAAAAGAATCAAAAATTTAAAAATAAAAAATTATTATTTAGTAATATATTTTACTTTGATTTTGAATCGTTTTAGGTTTTGCAAATATATTTTAATTAATATCTATCTTATTAATAATTGTTTATTAATCTATTTTATGATCAGTATTATAATACTGATCAATAAAATTATTTATATTGAATTTACATGATATTTTATTTTTATGATTATTATAATTAAATATTGTATTAACATTTGAAAAAAATGTTAAAAATTATAATATTTTCAATGGTTATAACCTTGAAAATGAGAAAAAATCATAAAAAAATTTTTTTGTTATTTAATTATTTAAATAAAACCTATAAACCACAAAATACATAAATACTTATATTACTAAACTCCTAAACCCTGATACTGCTGCACCAACCACACATAGCAACGGACCACAATACACACATGCACATATTCTTGTGCATTTTGGTGTAGCATTTTAAGGGGCCAGCAAGTCCTGGAAGCAGCCAGAATTATGGGCCACCAGCTTGTAGAGGGCCCCACTAGCGAGCCACATTGATAACATTCATACAACTCACAAGGCCGAGCAAAGTGGTCGGGAGTAAACCCAGCATAGCTAGAAGTGGATCCCACTAGCCCTATCAGGCAGCATAGAGGGCCACCCAACAATCGCCCAACAGGAGTAGCAGGTAATCCATGATTAATTGAAGAGCTGGCAAAATCCAAAGCATCACCAAGCAGGGCCAATAAAAAAAGGAGTCCAAACCAGCCACACGGGAGCGAAAGATACAAACTTGTAGTTTATGTTTGTAGTCTTATTTGTATTTTGGACTTTGTATGCACCATGTACTTGTAGAGATGGATCATGACATACTCACACACACAATCTTGTCTGTTCTCTATGTAGCATGCAATGGGGACAACTGGACCCATGAGTATCTTTAAGTGTGGCCCACTAATGCATTTTGTAAATACACATTAGGCGATGTTACACTACCGGGAGCAGAAGACCTATCTTTATAGCATTTTGTAATTTTACTTGTATTCTAAATTGGTTGTACCCGTAGATAATTAGACTTTGAGATGGACCTCATCACACATGCACACTGATGTATGCAATTTTTTGATATTTTGTCGGTGCAACATACAGCCACTTCTTGGAGCTCGAGTAGGAAGCATTCTAACCCAAGAGATACTCTTTTGAGGATCATTGGAGCAAAAGAATGTGGAATTCAGAGGTGAGAATGAATTGACAAAGTGCCGTAGATATGGACTTGTGGATTTATGGGTATTTAGTTTTACATGTATTCTATTGCATAGCAATGACATAGGCAAATGCTTGATGCTGCATGTCACACACATGCACAATCTTATATTTGCATAGTTTTAAAACGGTGGATCATTCAGGTTCCTCAAAAAGGCATGGACAAATCTGAATGGAAAGGACACAGTGCGCATAATGACTCAATGTCAACTCTGAAGTCTGGGAATTCCAAGTCATTTTAGTTGTATTCTTACTCTTGGAATTTTTAGGCATTATGTTTTTTTATGTATTTTATGCATAGAATCATTAAGGTGCATAAGATTTGGTGGGCTGGCCTAAATTAGTCAGCTTTTTAGTCTCTTGCAAGTTGTGTGCCTAAATGATAAATAAAGTGTGTATTTTCCATTAAAAAACTAGAAAAAACCATAAACCCTAAACTTTAAATCCTAAACCTTAAAACCATTAACTATAACCCTAACCCATAAACCCTAAATCATAAATCTCATGTTTTGCAATTTTATAATCAAATCACTAAGTGTTAAATTTAAATTGAAATTCACAACTTTTAGGAATGTCACAGATTTATCTTTTTGCATATGTAACACAAAGTCATAACTCAAGGGGTGAATTATGGATTCAGTCTCTTTCTTGCTTTAGATTATTGTAGCATTAGCAATGGTCATGATTGAATATTTTGTTTCTAGAACACAAAATCATATCGATGAGAATATGCCATAACTTGTGTCTCTTTGTAGAACATATTGTTATGGTACTAAGAATGATCATGAATGCATATTTTATCACTATAATTCTGGGTCGCAGAATTGGATATGACAATAGCTTGTGCATTTTATCTTTATATTGCAAAGTCATTGCACTAGGAATGATTGTAACTTTGGACATTCCTCAAGAGCAAAAGTCATGACCCTAGAAATAGTTAAAGCACGAGTACTACTCTTTATAACTTTCTATAGCTAAAATTCTTGGGATTCGAAATATCACTATGGCTTTTTCCTTTGATTTGTGACCTCAAGTGTCAATATGCAATACTAATATTTTGAGCAATGATTAAAACCTTTTTTACATTTAAATATGATTCATTTACACCTTTTTGGGTATTGTGAGCTTGTATACATAATTCATTTAATATAAAAAGAAAGAAACGATACTTTTCATATCCATAAGGACATAAAAAAAAGGCTTAGACATGCAGATAAAATAAATTTTTTGATTCTTGATTGAAAGACAGCCCATACTTCTTGCCCTGTTCAAACTGCCCTGAGGCTAGTTTGTTCTAATAGGCTACAAGGTGGTTATTTTTTTAGAAGTGAACTATGTTTTAAAAAAATTGCTTTGAGTGTGTGCATGAGAGATATTTTATAAGAAATTACAATAATCAATATAAATAGCATCCTCAACAACTAGCTATTTCAACGCATATGTGTACAACTTTGGTTTAGTCTTTTAGCGTACATGAGTCAAATTGCCTTTGATAGCCTAGTGATTCAACATCAAATATGATGAGACATAAGAGAGATAAAGTAAAAGCTCCTATTATTTTGGTTAGAGCTTTAGCAATCATTCTAGGGTTGAGAGAGGAACAAAATAAATTATTTTAATTATTCAGTATAATTTTAATTTTTATTTTAATTATTTATCAGTTTATTTTTATAGAAATATTAATTACAAAATAAATTATTAGTGAGACAGTTCTAATTTAAATTAAACTGCTATATCCTAAATAATAAAGAATAATTCTCATTTTTTTTTCATTTTAATTTTTAAATATTCAATTTTAATAATTTATTTGTTTATTTTTATATAAATATTAATTACAAAATAAATTATGAGTTACACAATTATAATTTATATAAATTATATTTAATCAAAATAATATAGATAAACTTTTTAAAAGAAAAAAAAAATTTCAAAACAAAAAATTATTATATAGTAATATATTTTACTTTGCTTCTGAATCATTTTAGGTTTTGTAAATATATTTTAATTGATATCTATCCTATTAATAATAGATTATTAAGTTATTTTTTCATCATTATTAGAATTTTTATCAATAAAAATGTTTATATTGAATTTATATAATATATAAATATAATGATTATTATAACTAAATATTGTATTCACTTTTGAAAAAAAATTTAAAATTATTATATTTTCAAAGGTTATAACCTTTGAAAATGTGAAAAAATAAAAAAAATATATTTTTTGTTATTTCATTTTTTAAATAAAACCTATAGATCATTAAATGCTTACTTAGTTAAATCAGTAAGCTCGTAAATCCCGAAACCCCTAAATACATAAACCTTTTAACATATATATACTAATTAATAAATAATAAATCTCATTTTTATTTCTATTTATTATAATTTTAAATTTTAATTTTAATTATTTATAGTTTAATTTTTTAGAAAAATTAATTACAAAATAAATTTCGAGTGAGACAAATATTATTTAAATAATTTATTTTAATAAAAAAAATATAAGCATATAAAAAGATTGAAAATTTTAAAAATTAAATATTATTATTTAGTAATATATTTTGATTTGATTTTGAATCATTTTGTGTTATGTAAATATATTTTAATTAATATTAATATTATTAATAATAGTTTATTAATTTAATTTTTGATCATTATTATAATATCTATCATTAAAATTATTTATATTTAATTTATATGATATATAATTAGTAATATTAATATAATTATGCATGGTATTCACATTTCAAAAAATTTTAAAAATTATTTTATTTTCTAAGGTTATAACCTTTGAAATTCAGAAAAAATCAAAGATATAATTTTAGATTTTTATTATATAAACAAAACCTATAAAACACTAAATAATCAAACCATTAAACTGGTATACCAAATATAATAAATCATAAATCTCATTTTAATTTGTATTCATTATAATTTTAAATATTAATTTTAATTATATATTTGTTTATTTTTTATAGAAATATCAATCACAAAATAAATAAATAGTGAGACAGATATAATTGTAATAATTTAGTTTTAATCAAAAAATAATTATAAGCTTATAAAAAGAAGTAAAAATTTTAAAACAAAAAATTATCATTTAGTAATATAATTTACTTTGATTTTGAATCATTATAGGTTTTGCATTTATATTTTAATTGCTATCAATCTTATTAATACTAGTTTATTAATTTATGTTTTGATCATTATTATAATATCTTTCAATAAAATTACTTATATTGAATTTAAATGTCTTATAAATACAAAGATTATTATAACTAAATATTATATTTACATTTGAAAAAAATTTAAAAATTATTATATTTTCAAAAGTTATAATCTTCAAAAATGATAAAAAATCACAAAAATAATTTTGTTATTATTTTATTATTTAAATAAAATATATAAACGACTAAATGCCTAATCATTTAAATATAAACACTCTTTAACCCCAAAACCCCCAAATACTTAAACAATTAAACCTATATAACCTAAATAATAAATAATAAATTTCATTTTTATTTATATTCATTATAATTTTAAATATTCATTTTAATTATTTTTTAGTTTATTTTTATAAAAATATTAATTACAAAATAAATAATGAATGAGACATATAATTTAAATATATTATTTTTTATGAAAAAAATAATAAGCTTATAAAAATTAACAAAATTTTAAAAATTTAAAATTTTATTTAGTAATTTAATTTACTTTGATTTTGAATTATTTTGGGTTCTGCAGATATATTTTAATTAATATCTATCTTATTAATAATAGTTTATTAATATATTTTTCAATCATTATAATAATATATATTAATAAAATTTTTTATATTAAATTTTCATCAAATAAAAATATTAAGATTATTATAACAAAGTATTGTATTTATATTTTAGAAAGATTAAACCTTTGAAAATCACGAAAATTCATAAAAATAAATTTTTTGTTATTTCATTGATTAAATAAACCCTATAAACACCTAAATGTGCAAACTTTAAATAAATAAACTCCTTAACCCCAAAAATCACCAAAAACATAAACCATTAAATAGGTATACCCAAAATAATAAATAATATATCTCTTTTTTATTAGTATTCATTATAATTTTAAATATTCATTTTAATTATTTATCAATTTATTTTTATAGAAATATTAATTACAAAATAAATTATTAGTGAGATAGATATAATTTAAAGTAATTTATTTTTAATCAAAAAAATATATATGCTGATAAAATGAGGCAAAATTTTTAAAATATAAAATTATTATTTAGTAATATATCTTATTTTGATTTTGAATCATTTTAGACTATACAATTATATTTTAATTTATATCATTCTTATTAATACTAGTTTATTAATTTATTTATTGATCATTATTATAATATCTATTAATAAAATTATTTATATTTAGCTTATATTATATATAATTATTAAGATTATTATAACAAAATATAATATTCACATTTAAAAAAATTTAAAATTATTATTTTTTCAAAGGTTACAACTTTCAAAAATTAAAAAAAATCAAAAAATTAAATTTTTTGTTTTTTAATTTTTTAGATAATAACTATAAATCACTAAAGATCTAAACACTTAAATAACTATACTCCTAAATCCAAAAACACCTAAATACTTAAACCATTAAACCTGTATATCCTGAATAATAAACAGTAAATCTCAATTTTATTTGTATTCATTATAATTTTAAATAATTATTTTAACTATTTATTAGTTTATTTTTATAGAATTATAAATTACAAAATAAATTATGAGTAAGACAAATTAATTTACATAAATTATTTTTAAAAACAAAAATATAATGTTATAAAAAAAGCAAAACATTACAAAAATTATTATTAAGTAATATATTTTACTTTGATTATGAATAAATTTAGATTTTGTAAATATATTTTAAATAATATCTATCTTATTAATAATAGTTTATTAAATTTTTTTTGATCATTATTATAATATCTAGCAATGTAATTATTTATATTGAATTTAAATGACTTATAATTATTAGGATTATTATAACTAAATATTATATTTATATTTGAAAAGAATTTAAAAATTATTATATTTTCAAAGGTAATAACCTTCAAAAATTAAAAAAATAATAAAAATAAATTTTTTGTTATATCATTGTTTAAAAAAAACTTATAAACCATTAAATGCCTAAACACTTAAACACCTAAACTCCTAAACACAAAAGCCCATAAATACTTAAACCTTTAAACACGTAAACCTTAAATATAATTTAAATAATTTATTAAAATATTAATTACAAAATAAATTAACAGTGATACAAATATAATTTAAATAATTTATTTTTCATCAAAAAAAAATATAAGCTTATAAAAAGAAGCAAAAACTAAAAAAAAATTATTATATAGTAATAAATTTTAATTGGATTTTGAATATTTTTTGCAATAATATTTTAATTTATATCTATCAAATTAATAATAACATATTAATTTATTTTTTCATAATTGATATCATATCTATGAATAAGATTTTTTATATTTAGTTTATATTATATATAATTATAATGATTATTATTACTAAATATTGTATTCACATTCTTAAAAAATTTTAAAATTATTTTATTTTCAAAGGTTATAACCGTTGAAAATGTGAAAAAATATCAAAAATATTTCTTTTGTTATTTCATTGTTTAAATAAAACCTATAAATTAATAAATGCTTAAAAACATAAATCGCTAAATTCATAAATGAAAAAACCTCTAAATACTTAAAATATTAAACTGGCATACATTAATAATAATTCATAAATATCATTTTAATTTTTATTCAGTATAATTTTAAATTTTTATTTTAATTATTTATCAGTTTATTTTTATAAAAAGTTTAATTACAATATAAATTATTAGTGAGATAGATCTAATTTAAATTATCCTGGTATACCCAAAATAATAAAGAATAAATATCAATATTATTTTATTCATTATAATTTTAAATATTCATTTTAATTATTTATTTGTTTATTTTTATATAAATATTAATTAAAAAATAAAAACTCAGTTAGACAAATATAATTTATATAAATTATTTTTAATCAAAAAAATATGCATAAACTTTTTTTAAAAAAAAATTTAAAAACAACAAATTATTATATAGTAATATATTTTGATTTTTTCTGAATCAATTTAGGTTTGTTTATTATATTTTAATTGATATCTATCTTATTAATAATAAATTATTAATTTATTTTTTGATCATTTTTAGAATATCTATGAATAATATTGTTTATATTGAATTTATATGCTATATAAATATAATGATTATTATAACTAAATATTGAAATCACATTTGAAAAAAATTTTAAAAATTATTATATTTTCAAATGTTATAACCTTTGAAAATATCTAAAAAATAATAAAAATAAATATTTTGTTATTTTAATTTTTGAATAAAACCAATAAACAACTAAATGCATACACAGTAAAATCAGTAAACTCCTAAGGCCCGCAATGCCTAAATACATAAACCATTAAACTGCTAAATTCTACTTAATAATTAAGAAATCTAATTTTTATTTCAATTTATTATTATTTTAAATATTCATTTTAATTATTTATAAGTTTATTTTAATGAAATATTTATTACAAAATAAATTATGAGTGCAAAAAATATAATTTAAATAAATTATTTTTAATCAAAAAATATATATACGCTTATAAAAGAAGTAAAATTTTAAAAATTAAAAATTATTATCCCTTAATATTTTTTACTTTAATTTTGAATCAATTTGGGTTTTGTAAATATTTTTTAATTAATAACTATATTATTATTAATAGTTTATTAATTTAATTTTTGATCATTATTATAATATCTATTAATAAAATTGTTTATATTGAATTTATAAGATATATAATTATCAAAATTATTATAACTAAATATTGTATTCACATTTCAAAAAATTTTAAATATTTTTATATTTTAATAGGTTATAACCTATGAAAATAATAAAAAATAAGAAATTTTTTTTTATTTTATTGTTTAAAAACATAAATAGCTAAACTTCTAAATGACAAAACTTCTAAATACAAAAACTATTAAATTGGTATACATTAAAAATAAATCATAAATCTCATTTTAATTTTTATTAAGTGTAATTTTAAATTTTTATTTTTATTATTTATCACTTTATTTTTATAGAAATATTAATTACAAAATAAATTATCAGTGAGACATATCTATTTTAATAATTTATTTTATATCAAAAAAATATATATATGCTTATAAAAAAGGGAAAAATTTTAAAAACAAAAATTTATCATTTTGTAATATATTTTATTTTGATTTTGAATCATTTTAGTTTTTGCAATTATATTTTAATTTATATCATTCTTATTAATAATAGTTTATTAATCTTTTCTTGATCATTATTATAATATCTATTAATAAAATTATTTATAGAGTTTACATTATATATAATTATTAAGAATATTATAACTAAATATTATATTAACATTTAAAAAAAATAAAATTATTATATTTTCAAAGGTTATAACCATCAAAAATTAAAAAAAATTAAAAAATTTAATTTTTTATTTTTTCATTCTTTAAATAAAAACTATAAATCACTAGAGCACTAAACACATAAACCATTAAAACCCAAAACACCTAAATACTTAAACCATTAAACTAGTATATCGTGAATAATAAATAATAAATAATAAATCTCAATTTTATTTGTATTCATTATAATTTTAAATATTCATTTTAATTATTTAATAGTTTATTTTTATAGAATTATAAATTAAAAATAAATTATGTGGAAGACAGATATAATTTAAATATTTACTTTTAATAACAAAAAATATAAACTTATAAAAAGAAGCAAAACATCAAAAAAATTATTATTTACGATTATATTTTACTTTGATTTTGAATAAATTTATGTTTTGCCAATATATTTCAAAAAATATCTATCTTATTAATAATAGTTTATTAATTTATTTTTTGATCATTAATATAATATCTATCAGTATAAATGTTTATATTGAATTAACATGGTATATATTTATTAAGATTATCATAACTAAATATAGTATTCACATATAAAAAAAATTTAAAAATTTTATATTTTCAAAGGTTATAACCTTTAAAAATGATAAAAAATATAAAAAAAAATTTTGTTATATCATTGTTTAAATAAAACTTACAAACCATAAAATGCCTAAACACATAAATCTCTAAACTCCTAAAACCCAAAGCCCCTAAATACCTAAACCTTTAAACTCGTAAACCTTAAATATAATTTAAATAATATATTGAAATATTAATTACAAAATAAATTATGAGTGATACAATTATAATTTAAATAATTTATTTTTCATCAAAAAAAATAAGCTTATAAAAAGAAGCAAAAACTAAAAAACAAAAATTATTATTTGTAATAAATTTTACATTGTTTTTGAATCATTTTAGGTTTTTTAATTATATTTTAATTTATATCTATCATATTAATAATAGCATATTAATTTATTTTTCGATAATTGATATCATATATATCAATAAAATTGTTTATATTTAGTTTATATTATATGAAATTATAATGATTATTATTAATAAATATTGTATTCACATTTTTAAAAAAATTTAAAATTATTATTTTCAAAGGTTATAACCTATGAAAATGTGAAAAAATTATAGCAAATTTTTTTGTTATTTTATTTTTTTAAATAAAACGTATAAACCTCTAAAAGCCTAAAAACATAAATCACTAAAATCCTAAATGATAAAACCTCTAAATACTTAAATCATTAAACTGGTATACAACAATAATAAATGATAAATCTCATTTTAAATTTTATTCAATATAATTTTAATTTTTATTTTAATTATTTATCAGTTTATTTTTAAAGAAATATTAATTACAAAATAAATTATTAGTGAAAAAGATCTTATTTAAATTAAAACATTATCCATAAATAATAAATAATAAATCTAATTTTTTTTCATTATAATTTTAAATATTCATTTTAATTAATTATTTGTTTATTTATATATAAATATTAATTACAAAATAAAATGAGCTAGCCTAAAATAATTTATATAAATTATTTTTCATCAAAAAATTTTAGATAAACTTTTTAAAAGAAAAAAAATTATCAAAACAAAAATTATTCTATGGTAATATATTTTTCTTTGCTTCTGAATCATTTTAGGTTTTGTATTATATTATAATTGATATTTATCCTATTAATAATAGATTATTAATTTATTTTTTGATCATTATTAGAATATTTATCAATAAAATAGTTTATATTAAATTTATATGATATATAAATATAATGATTATTATAACTAAATATTGAATTAACTTTTGAAACAATTTTAAAAATTAGTATATTTTATAAGGTTATAACATTTGAAAATATCAAAAAATAATAAAAATAATTTTTTTATTAAAATAAAACCTATAAACAACTAAATGCATACACAGTTAAAGAAGTAAACTCCTAGACCCCGTAATGCCTAAATATAGTAACCATTAAACCGATATATAAGACATAATAATTAATAAATCTAATTTTTAATTCTATTTATTATAATTTTAAATATTCATTTTAATTATTTATTAGTTAATTTTTATAGAAATATTTATTACATAATAAATTATGAGTACAACAAATATATTTTAAATAATTTATTTTTAATGAAATAATATATATATATATACGCATATAAAAGAAGTAAAAATTTAAAATTATTATCCAGTAATATATTTTACTTTAATTTTGAATCAATTTGGATTTTGTAAATATTTTTTAATTAAAATCTATCTTTATATTAATAGTTTATTAATTTAATTTGTGATCATTATAATAATATCTATCAATAAAATTATTTATATTGAATTTATATGAAATATAATTATTAATATTATTAAAACTAAATATTGTATTCACATTTCAAAAAATTGTAAATATTATTATATTTTAAAAGGATATAACCTATGAAAATGATAACAAATTATAGAAAATATTTTTGTTATTTTATTTTTTTATATAAAACCTAAAAACCACTAAAAGCCTAAAAACATAAATCGCTAAACTCCTAATGACAAAACCTCTGAATACATAAACCATTAAACTGGTATACATTAATAATAAATCTTAAATCTCATTTTAATTTCCATTCAGTATAATTTTAAATTTTTATTTTAATTATTTATCAGTTTATTTTTATAGAAATATTAATTACAAAATTAATTTTTAGTGAGACAGATTTATTTTAAATTAAATAGGTATCCCTAAATAATAAATAATAAATCTTATTTTTTTTCATTAAAATTTTAAATATTCATTTTAAATATTTATTTGTTTATTTATATATAAATATTAATTACAAAATAAATTGTGTTTGGCAAATATAATTTATATATATTATTTTTCATCAAAAAATTATAGATAAACTTTTGAAAAAAAAAATCTAAACAAAAAATTATTATATAGTAATATATTTTCCTTTGCTTCTGAATCATTTAAGGTTTTATAATTATATTTTAATTGATATCTATCTTTTTTTTTAATTGAAATATATCTTATTAATAATAGATTATTAATTTATTTTTTGATCATTATTAGAATATTATCAATAAAATTGTTTATATTGAATTTATATGATATATAAATATAATGATTATTTTAACTAAAGATTGTATTCACGTTTGAAAAAATTTAAATATTATTATATTTTGAAAGGTTATAACATTTGAAAATAACAAAAAATAATTAAAATATATTTATTTTTATTTTATTGTTTAAATAAAACCTATAAAACACTAAAAGCCTAAAAACATAAATTGCTAAACTCCTAAACGACAAAACCTCTAAATACTTATTCCATTAAACTGGTATAGATTAATAATAAATATTAAATCTCATTTTAATTTTTCATCAAAAAATTATAGATAAACTTTTTAAAAGAAAAAAAAAATTTCAAAACAAAAAATTATTATATAGTAATATATTTTGCTATACTTCTATATCATTTTAGGTTTTGTAATTATATTTTAATTGATATCTATCTTTTTAATAATAGATTATTAATTTATTTTTTCAACATTATTAGAATATTTATAAATAAAATAGTTTATATTGAACTTATTTGATATATAAATATAATGATGATTATAACTAAATATTGAATTCACTTTTGAAAAAAATTTAAAAATTATTATATTTTCAAAGGATATAACCATAAAAAATGAGAAAAAATAATAAAAATAATTTTTTTGTTATTTTATTTTTTAAATAAAACATATAGATCATTAAATTCTTACTTACTTAAATCAGTAAGCTCATAAACCCCGTAACCCCTAAATACATAAACCTTTTAACAGCTATATACTACTTAATATATAATAAATCTCATTTTTATTTCTATTTATTAAAATTTTAAATATTCATTTTAATTATTTATAGTTTAAATTTTTAGAAAAATTAACTACAAAATAAATTTCGAGTGAGACAAATATTATTTAAATAATTTATTTTAATAAAAAAAATATAAGCTTATAAAAAGAAGGAATATTTTAAAAATTAAATATTATTATTTAGTAATATATTTTTATTTGATTTTTAATCATTTTGTGTTATGTAAATATATTTTAATTAATATTTATTTTTTTAATAATAGTTTATTTATTTAATTTTTGATCATTATTATAATATCTATCATTAAAATTATTTATATTGAATTTATATGATATATAATTAGTAAGATTAATATAATTATACATGGTATTCACATTTCAAAAAATTTTAAAAATTATTTTATTTTCAAAGGGTATAACCTTTGAAAATCACAAAAAATCTAAAAAAAAAAATTATTTTTATTATATAAATAAAACCTATAAACCACAAAATACCTAAAAACATAAATTGATAAACTACTAAACGACAAAACTCCTAAATAATCAAACCATTAAACCGGGATACCAGAAATAATAAATCATAAATCTCATTTTAATTTGTATTCATTATAATTTTAAATATCATTTTAATTATGTATTAGTTTATTTTTTATAGAAATATTAATTACAAAATAAATAATGAGCAAGACAACTATAATTTTAATAATTTATTTTTAATCAAAAAAAATATATAAGCTTATTAAAAGAAGTAAAAATTTCAAAACAAAAAATTATTATTTATTAATATATTTTACTTTGATTTTGAATCATTAAATATAGGTTTTGCAATTATATTTTAATTGCTATCAAACTTATTAAGATTCAGTTTTTATTTTATTATTTGATCAATTTTATAATATCTAACAATAAAATTACTTATATTGAATTTAAATGTCTTATAATTATTAAGATTATTATAACTAAATGTTATATTTACATTTGAAAAAAAATTAAAATTTATTATATTTTCAAAGGTTATAACCTTCAAAAATGATAAAAAATGACAAAAATAATTTTTTTATTATTTAAATAAAATTTATAAACAACTAAATGCCTAAACATTTAAATCTCTAGACTCCTAAACCCCAAAACCCCCTAAATACTTAAACCATTAAACATATATAACCTAAATAATAAATAATAAATAATAAATCTCATTTTTATTTGTATTCATTATAATTTTAAATATTCATTTTATTTATTTTTTAGTTTATTTTAATAGAAATATTAATTAAAAAATAAATAATGAGCAAGACATATATAATTTAAATAAATTATTTTTTATGAAAAAATATATAAGCGTATAAAAATAAACAAAATTTCATAAATTTAAAATTTTATTTAGTAATATAATTTACTTTGATTTTGAATTAAATTGGGTTCTGCAAATATATTTTAATTAATATATGTCTTATTAATATTAGTTTATTAATTTAATTTTTGATCATCAAAATAATATATATTAATAAAATTTTTTATATTGAATTTACATTAAATATAATTATTAAGATTATTATAACTAAGTATAGTATTAATATTTTAGAACTATTAAAAAATTATTATATTTTCATATGTTATAACCTTTGAAAATCACGAAAATTCATAAAAATAAATTTTTTGTTATTTCATTAATTAAATAAAACCTATAAACACCTAAATGTGTAAACATATAAATCAATAAACTCATTAACTCCAAAACCACAATAAACTTAACCCATTAAATAGGTATACCCTAAATAATAAATCATAAATCTCATTATTATTAGTATTCATTATAATTTTATATATACATTTTAATTATTTATTAATTTATTTTTATAGAAATATAAATTAAAATATAAATTAATAGTTAGACAAATATAATTTAAATAATTTATTTTTCATCAAAAATATATAAGCTTATATATTTTAGGTTTTGTAAATATTTCACTTTGATTTTGAATAATTTTAGAGTTTGTAAATATATTTTAAACAATATTTATCTTATTAATAATTATTTATTAATCTTTTGAATGATCATTATTATAATATATATCAATATAATTGTTTATATTGAATTTACATGATATATAATTATTAAGATTATCATAACTAAATATAGTATTCACATTTAAAAAAAATTTGAAAATTATTATAGTTTCAAAGGTTATATCCTTCAAAAATGATAACAAATAACAAAAAATTTTTTTTTGTTATTTTCTTTCTTAAATAAACCCTATAAACTGCTAAATGCCTAAACACTTAAATCACTAAATTCTTAAATCACAAAACTCCTAAATATATAATCTTTTAAAACTGTATATTTTTTTTTATTAATAATAGGTTTATTTAATATCTATCTTATTAATATATTTTACTTTGATTTTGAATCAATTTAGGTTTTGCAAATACATTTTATTTTATATTTATCTTATTAATAATAGTTTATTAATTTATTTTATTATCGTAATAATAATACCTATAAAAAATTATTTATATTGAATTTACATAATATATAATTATTTAGATTATTATAACAAAATAAGATTTTCACATTTTAAAAAAATTTAAAAATTATTAAGTTTTAAAAGGTTATAACTTTTGAAAATAAGAAAAAATAAAAAAATAAATTTTTTGGTATTAGATTTTTTAAATAAATTCTATAAACCACAAAATACCTAAATTCTTAATGACTAAACACCTAAACCTCGAAGCCCATAAATACATAAGCCTTTAAATTAGTATACTCTAAATAATAAATAATAAATCTCATTTTTATTAGTATTCATTAAAATTTTAAAAATTCATTTAAATTATTTATCAGTTTATTTTTTTGAAATATTAATAATTTAAATAATTTATTTTTCATCAAAAAAATATAAGATCATAAAAAGTGGAAAAATTTTTAAAACAAACTAATATTATTTAGTAATTTATTTTATTTTAATTTTGAATAATTTTAGATTTTGTAATTATATTTTAATTTATATCATTTTAATTAATAATAGTTTATAAATTTATTTATTGATCATTATTATAATATCTATTAATAAAATTATTTATATTGATTTTACATTATATATAATTATCAAGATTATTATAACTAAATATTAGATTCACATTTTAAAAAAAATTAAAAATTATTATATTTTCAAAGGTTATAACCTTCAAAAATTAGAGAAAATCACCAAAGGCATAAACACTTAAATGACTAAACCCCAAAACACATAAATACTTAAACCATTAAACTAGTATATCATGAATAATAAATAATAAATCTCAATTTTATTTGTATTCATTATAATTTTTAATATTCATTTTAATTATTTATTAGTTTATTTTTATAGAATTATAAATAAAAAATAAATTATGAGGAAGAGAAATATAATTTAAATAATTTATTTTTAATAACAAAAATATAAACTTATAAAAAAAGTTAAATCTTTAATAAAATTATTATTTAGTAATATATACTTTGATTTTACATAAATTTAGATTTTGCAAATATATTTTAAATAATATCTATCTTATTAATAATGGTTTATTAATTTATTTATTGGTCATTATTATAATATCTAGCAATTTGATTATTTATATTGAATTTAAATGACTTGTATTTACTAAGATTATTATAACTAAATATTATATTTACATTTGAAAAAAATTTGGAAATTTTTATATTTTATAAGGTTATAACATTAAAAAATCAGAAAAAAAAATAAAAATAAATTTTTTGGTATATCATTGTTTAAATAAAACTTATAGACCACTAAATGCCTAACCACTTAATTCTATAAACTCTTAAACACAAAAGCCCCTAAACACTTAAAACGTTAAACTCGTATACCTTAAATATAATTTAAATAATTTATTTTTAATCAAAAAAAATATAAGCTTATAAAAAGAAGCAAAAACTAAAAAACAAAAATTATTATTTGGTAATAAATTTTAATTTGATTTTGAATAATTTAATTTTTTGCAATTATATATTAATTTATATCTATCATATTAATAATAGCATATTAATTTATTTTTTGATAATTGATATCAAATCTCTCAATAAAATTGTTTATATTTAGTTTATATTATATATAATTATAATGATTCTTATTAATAAATATAGTATTCACATTTTTAAAATAATTTAAAATTATTATATTTTCAAAGGTTATAACCTTGAAAATGTGAGAAAATATCAAATATAATTTTTTTGTTATTATAATGATAATTCACATTTAGAATATTTATCAATAAAAATGTTTATATTGAATTTATATGAAATATAAATATAATGATTATTATAACAAAATATTGAATTCACTTTTGAAAAAAATTTAAAAATTATTATATTTTCAAAGGTTATAACATTTGAAAATATCAAAAAATAATAAACCATTAAACTATGAGTGCAAGAAAAATATATTTTTATTAATTTTAAATAATACATAAACCATTAAACTGCTATATACTACTGAATAATTAATAAATCTAATTTTTATTTCTATTTATTATAATTTTAAATATATATTTTAATTATTTATTAGTTTATTTCTAAAGAAATAATTTTTACAAAATAAATTATGAGTGCGAGAAATATAATTTAAATAATTTATTTTTAATCAATAAAAGTATTTACGCTTATATAATAAGTAACAATTTTAAAATTAAAAATTATTATTAAGTAATATATTTTACTTTAATTTTGAATCAATTTGGGTTTTGTAAATATTTTTTAATTAATATCTATCTTATTATTAATAGTTTATTAATTTAATTTTTGATCATTATTATAATATCTATCAATAAAATTATTTATATTGAATTTATATGATATATAATTATTAATATTATCATAACTAAATATTGTATTCACATTTCAAAAAATTTTAAATATTATTATATTTTCAAAGGTTATAACCTATCAAAAAAAAAAAAATTACAAATTTTTTTTGTTATTATATCGTTTAAATAAAACCCATAAACCACTAAATGCCTAAAAGCATGAATTGCTAAAAACCTATAAGAAAAAACCTCTAAATACTTAAACTAATAAAATGGTATACATTAATAATAAATCATAAATCTCATTTTAATTTTTATTCAGTATAATTTTAAATTTTTATTTTAATTATTTATAAGTTTGTTTTTATAGAAATATTAATTACAAAATAAATTATTAGTGAGACAGATCTAATTTAAATCAAACCGGTATACCCTAAATAATAAATAATAAATCTCATTTATTTTCATTATAATTTTAAATATTCATTTTTAATTATTTATTTGTTTATTTTTATATAAATATTAATTAATAAATAAATTATGAGTTACAAATATAATTTATGTAAATTATTTTTAAACAAAAAAATATAGATAAACTTTTAAAAATAAAATAAATTACAAAACAAAAAATTATTATATAGTAATATATTTTGTTTTCCTTATAAATCATTTTATGTTTTGTTATTATATTTTAAATGATACCTATCTTATTAATAAGATTATTAATTTATTTTTTGATCATTATAAGAATATTAATCACTAAAATTGTTTATATTGAATTTATATGTTATATAAATATAATGATTTTTATAACTTAATAATGAATTTGCTTTTGAAAAAAATTTAAAAATTATAAAATTTCAAAGGTTATAACCTTTGGAAATATCAAAAAATAATAAAAATATATATTTTGTTATTTTATTTTTTAAATAAAACCTATTGACCACTAAATGCATACACAGTTAAATCAGTAAACTTTTTAAGCCCGTAATGCCTAAATACATAAACCATTAAACCGCTATATACTGCATAATAATTAAGAAATCTAATTTTTATTTCAATTTATTATAATTTTAAATATTCATTTTAATTATTTATTAGTTTATTTTTATATAAATTTTTATTACAAAATAAATTATGATTGCGACAAATATAATTTAAATTATTTATTTTTAATAAAAAAAATATATGCTTATAAAAGAAGTAAAAATTTAATAATTAAAAATTATTATAAAATAATATTTTTTACTTTAATTTTGAATCAATTTGGGTTTTGTAAAAATTTTTTAATAAATATCTATCTTATTATTAATAGTTTATTAATTTAATTTTTGATCATTATTATAATATCTATCAATAAAATTATTTATATTGAATTTATATTTTATATAATTATTAAAATAATTATAACTAAATATTGTATTCACATTTCAAAAAATTTTAAATATTATTATATTTTCAAAGGTTATAACGTATGAAAATGACAAAAAATTACAAAATTATTTTGTTATTTTTTTGTTTAAATAAAACCTATAAACCACTAAATGCCTAAAAAATTGAATCGATAAACACCAATACGACAAAACCTTAAATACTTAAACTATTAAACTAGTATATATTAATAATAAATCATAAATCTCATTTTAATTTTTATTCAGTATAATTTTAAATTTTTATTTTAATTATTTATTAGTTTATTTTTATAGAAATATAAATTACAGAATAAATTTTTAGTGAGACAGATCTAATTTAAATTAAACCGGTATACCCTAAATAATAAATAATAAATCTCATTTTTTTTATTATAATTTTGAATATTCATTTTAATTAGTTATTTGTTTATTTTTATATAAATATTAATTAAAAAGTAAATTATGAGTTAAACAAATATAATTTATTTAAATTATTTTTAATCAAAAAATATAGATAAACTTTTTAAAATAAAAAAAATTACAAAATAAAAAATTATTATATAGCAATATATTTAGGGTTGCTTATGATTCATTTTATGTTTTGTAATTATATTTTAATTGATATCTATCTTATTAATAATAGATTATTAATTTATTTTTTTATCTTTATTAGAATATTAAGCACTAAACTTGTTTATATTGAATTTATATGATATATAAATATAATGATTTTTATAACTTAATATTGAATTCGCTTTAGAAAAAAATTTAAAATGTATTATATTTTCAAAGGTTATAACCTTTGAAAATATCAAAAAAAAAATTAATTTTTTGTTATTTAATTTTATAAATAAAACCAATAAACCACTAAATGCATACGCAAAAAATAAGTATACTTTTAAACCCAGTAATACCTAAATCCATAAACCATTAAATCATTTTATAATACATAATAATTATTAAATCTAATTTTTATTTTTATTTATTATAATTTTTAATATTCATTTAATTATTTATTAGTTTATTTTTATAGAAATATTTATTACAAAATAAATTATGAGTAAGACAAATATAATTTAAATAATTTATTTTTAATCAAAAAATATATATATGCTTATAAAAGAAATAAATTATATTAAATTAACTTTTGATCATTATTATAATAACTATCAATAA
>JAREIK010003084.1:91653-114726 GCA_029783825.1 Sapria himalayana | reverse complement strand
CGATATATAGACATAGAAATAGATAAAAAAATTGACAAATAGATAGACAAATAGATAGATAAATAGATAGACAGATAGATAGATATACAGATACATAAATTTTTAGATATATAAATTTTTAGATATAAAGATAGAGAGATAGATATACTTATATATAGAGAGATAGATAGATAGATAGATTCCTTTATTGAGATATATATATATAGATAGATTGATAGATAGATATATTGATTGATAGAGAGATAGACAAATTAATAGATGGATTGATAGAAAAACTGATAGATAGATTTATAGATAAGTTTATAGATAGATTGATATATATACTGAAAGCCATATTAATAGAAAGATCGATAGTTAAATTGATACACATATATATTGATTGATAGATATATAGATAGACAGATTGATAAATAGATAGTAGATATATAGATATAGAAAGATACATAAATAGATAGACAAATAGATAGACACAGATTTTCAAATTATTAGATAGATAGATAGATAGAAAAATATATAGATAGATATATTGATTGACAGATAGATAAACTAATAGATAGATAGATATACCAAAGTATAGAGAGATTGTTAGAAAGATAGACAGACATATAGATAGATAGATATATAGATAGAAAGATAAATAAATAGATAGATAAACAGAAAGATAGATAGAAAAAAAACATATAGATAGAAAGTGAGATAAACTAATAGATAGACAGATTCGTAAACAAATAGATAGTCAGTTAGATAGAAAGATAGATAAATAAAAGATTTATATATAGATAAACAGATATATTTTTTGATAGATAGATAGATTAATAGATACATAGATAGATAGATTAATAGAAAAAATGATAGATAAATTGATATATAGATTGAAAGATTGATAAATATATAGATAGATAGATAGATAGACCTATTGGTAGATAGATAGATAGTCAGATAGATAGATAGTTAGATACACTAATAGATAGTTGGATATATAGATAGATAGACATATAAACAGACTTATAGACAAACAGTTATATAGATAGAAAGTTAGAAAGATAGATAGAAATAAAGATAGATACATAGATAGACATATAGATAGATAGATAGATAGATTGACAGATTGATTGATTGATTGATTGACTGATTGATATACATATTGATAGATTGATTAATAAATAGATTGATATACAAATTGATAGACCGAATGATAGATAGATAGACAGACATATAGATAAACTTATAGATAGACAAATAGATAGGACAATTGATAGATAGATAGATAGATAAATACATTGATAGATAGATAGTAAAATAGTAAGATATATAGAAAGATTGATATATAGACAAATAGATAGATAGTTATATAGATATACAGATTATTAGAGATATTTATAAAAAGATTAATAGATAAATAGATAGATAGACAAATAAAAAAATTGATTGATATATAGATAGATAGACATATAGATAAACATAATTCTACTTAAATAGATAGATAAATAGATAGATATATAAATATGCATATTGATTGACAATTAGATAAATAGATACATAGATAGACAAATAGATAGACAGATATATAGACAAATATATTGATATATAAGTAGACATATAAATAGAAAGATATACTTATAAACAAATAGATTGATAGATAGTCAAGTAGATAAACAATCAGTTGGACAGACAATCATGTGGATAGATAGGTAGGCAGACAGATAGTCATGGAGACTAATATGCATCCATATAGATAATAAGATAGAAAGGCAGATAGATAGACAGATTTATAGATAGATAGACAAATAGATTGACTAAATAATAAATAGATAGATAGACATATATATTGATTGATTAATAAATAGATAGAAAGATATATAAATAGTAAGAAGATGTACTGATCATTAGATTGATAGATAGATAGTTAGACAGATAGATTGACAAAATAATAAATAGATAGATAGACAGATATATTGAATCATTAGTAGATAGATAGAAAGATATATAGATAGTAAGATAAATTAAAATATATATAGATAAATAGAAAGATTGATAGAAAGATAGATAGATAGATAGATAGAAAGATAGATTTATAGACATATTGAAAGATAAATTGATAGACAGATAGATATACACAATGACAAACAAATAAATATATTGATAGAAAGACATTAATAGATAGATATACAGACAAATTGATTGATTGATTAATAAAAAGATCGAAAGAAATATAGATAGATAGATAGATAAACTAAAAGATTGATAGATAGATTGAAAGACAAAAAGAATGATAGATTGATAAACAAATAGATAGATAGATATACAGAAAGGAAGGCAAATAAATAATGAGATAGATAATGAGAAAGGTAAAATGATAAATTGACAAATAGATAGACATATGATAGATAGATAGATAAATAGACAGACATATTGATATATAGATAGAAAGTTAGATAGATAGATAGATAGATAAATATACAAAGAGACAGATATATAGATAGATAGATGGATAGATAAAAATAGACAGAATGATAGAAAAATTTATAGACATATAGATAAATAGATTGATCAATAGTATGATAGATATATTGATGATATACACATAGATAAATCGATAGATATATAGATTAATAGAAAAATATATAGATAGAGATTGATAGATATATTATTCGAGAGATAAATAGATAGACAAAAAGATAGACATATAGATAGACATATTATTAGATAGAAAGATATATAGACAGATAGATAGTAAGATAGTTAGACAAATAGATAGACATATAGATATATAGATACATAGAAAGATATATTGATAGATGGAAAGATAGAAATATAGACAGATAGTTAGATAGAAAGATTTATATATAGATAATTAGATAGATAAATAGATATATAGATAAGTAGATAAAAAAATAGATAGATAGACAGATAGATAGAAAAATAAACTAACTAGTAGGTAGACACATAGGTAGATAGTCAGAAAAATAGATTCACTAATAGATAGACAGACAAACAAACAAACAAACAAATAGATAGGCATATAGATAGAAAACAGATACATAGATAGATAGATTGAAAGATTGATATATAGGTATATTTATAGAAAGATTAATAGATTGATAGATAGAAAGATAAACAAATAGATATATAGATTGATTGATATATATACAGATTGATTGATAGACAGGCAGACATTTAGATAGATATATATATATAAAGACATAAATACATTTAAAGATATATAGATAAACATATAAATAGGCAGATAGATAGATAGTCAAATAAATAAAAAAATAGATAGATAGAAAGATAAACATATAGATATACAGATAGATATACATATAGATAGATAGATAGATGATATATAGAAACATAGCTAGATAGACATTTAGATAGATATATAGATAGATAGACATTTAGATAGATAGATAGATAGATAAATAGATTGACAAATTAATAGATTGAAAGATAGATAGATAGAAAGAAAGTTAGATAGATAGATAGACAGATAGATTAAGAGAGACATACAGATAGACAGACAGACAAATAGATAAATAGAAAGCTGGATAGAAAGCTAGATAGACAAACAGATAGACAGATAGATAAATAGATAAATATCTAGATAGATAGATATATAGTTCGACAAATAGATATATAGAGAGATTAATTGATTTATAAATAGATTTATTGAAAGATTGATAGATAAATTTTTAGAAATATTGAAAATAGATCTATAAACAGAATAATAGATAAATTGATAAATAAATAGATAGTTTGATTGATTGATAATTATATAGATAGAAACAAAGATAGACATATAGATAGATTGATAGATATATAGATTGATTGATAGATAGCTTGATTGATTATTACACATAAATATATAGATAGATAGATAGATAAAAAGATAAATGATGATATATAGATAGATAAAAAGTTAGATAGAGATACATATAGACAAATTGATAGATAGAGAGTTAGACAAATATATAGACAGATAGATTGACAGATAGATTGATAGACAAAAATATAGATAGAAAGATAGACTAATAGATAGATAGATTGATTGATAGATTGATAGATATACAAATAGATAGAAAGATAGTAAGACAGATAGATAGATACCTAGATAGATAGATAGATACCTAGATAAATAGATAGATAGACTGATAAATTAATAGATAGTTAAAATGATTTATGATCGATTGATAAATAGAAAGATAGACAGATAGATAATCAAGCAGATAGATAATCAGGTAGATAGAATGTCAGGCAGATAGATAGTTAGGCAAATAGACTTTCAAGTAGACTAATAAATAAATAGTCATACTAATAGATAGATAGATAGATAAATGGACTAACAGATATACATATATATATAGACAAACAAATAGATAAATAGATAGACAGACAAACAAAGAAATAACTAAATTGTCAAGCAAATAGATAATAACATAAACGGATTGTCAATTAGACAAACAGATAGATTGCTAGACCAATAGATAGAAAGATATACAGATAGATAACAAATAGATTGATTGATAAATAAACATATAGTTATATAGATAGATTGATAGATAGATTGATAGACAGATAGATAGATTGATTGAATTATTGATTTATAAATAGATAGATAGACATATAGATAGATAGATAGACATATGTGTATATATATATATATATATATATATATATATATATATATATATATATTAGAGAGATAGATAGGCAGATATTTAGATAGATATATAGGTAGACAGATAGATAGACAGATAGATTGATTGAAAGATAGACAGATTGATAAACAAATTGATTTATAGATTGATATATAGATTGATAGTAAGATTGGTAGATAGATTGATAGATATATAGAGAGATAGATTAATAGATATTTAGATAAATAAATAGATAGCCAGATTGATAGATAAATAGATAGATAGATAGACATTTTGATAGATTATTAGACATATAGATAGACAAATAGATTGGGAGAAAGATGCTAGATAGATAGAAAAATAGATAGAGACTTAGATAGATAGATAGATAGATTAACAGAGAGAAAGATAGATCAAAAGAAGGAGATAAATAAACAGATAGATAAATAAATAGGTTTATAGATAGATTGACAAATAGATAGATAGCTAGAAAGATTGATATATAGTTAGAAAGAATAGAAAGATCAATAGATAGATGTATAGATAGAATGATTGATTGATTGATTGAAAGACAGGTAGATATACATACTGATATACAAATAGATAGATAAATAGTTAAATACATGTATAGACACATATATTGACATATTCATAGATAGATAGGTTGATAGACAGGTTGATAGACAAATAGATAGACGAATATATAGAAAGAATGATATGCAGATAGAAATGTAGATAAATAAATAGATAAATTGATAGAATGATCGAAAGAAAGATATAAAGATAGATAGTCAAATAGATAGATAGATAGATATATAGATAGATAGATTATTATATAAATAGATAGATTGATAAAAAGAAATATAGAGAGACAAATAGATATATAGACATAAAGATATATACACAAATAGATACATAATTAGACTGATAAATAGATAGATAGATGAATAAATAGATAAATAGATAGGTAATAGATTGAAAGATAGATAGAAAGAAAGATAGATACATAAAAAGATAGATAGAAATATAAATATATAGATAGATAGAAAGATAGATATATAAATATATAGATAGATAAATAAATAAATAATTAAATAAATAGATATATAGATAGAAAATTATTAAAGAGATAGAAATATAGATAAATAGATAGATGATAGATAAATAAATAAATTGAAAAATAGACGGAAAGATTGATAGATAGACAGACAGATTGATTGGTTGGAAGATAGACAGATAAATAGATAAATAGATAGTCAAATAGATACACAAATAGATTGAAAGATATATAGATATAGATATAGATAGGAAGATAAGAAGATAGAAAGATACTTAGAGAGACTGATAGATAGATAGATAGAGACATTGACAGATTTATAGATAGGCAAATAAATAGATAGATAGAAATATAGGTAGATAGATAGATATACAATTAGATAGATAGAAAGATAAATAGATAGATAGATATATAGAGAGATAAAAATATTAATAGACATATAGATAGACAGATATTTTGATTGATTGAGAGATAGATTGAGAAAGATTGATAGAGAGATTGATAGAGAGATTTATAGGTAGATTCATAAATATCTTAATAGACTAATTGATAGACAAATTGATATATAAATCGATATATTGATTGATAGATATATAGATAGATAGATAGATTAATCATTAGAAAGATAAATAACTTGATAGATAGATAAATAGACAGATAGGCAGACATACATACAGATAGATAGATAGATAGATAGACAAATAGATAGGCAGATTAATAATGACACGGCCAGATAGTAACACAGACAAATAGTAGGCACACAAACTGTCAGGTATTGAGAGAATTAGGTAGATAGATAGACTAATAGTTAGATAGATAGATTGATTGATAGGCATGTATATAGATATATCGATAGAAAGATAGATAGACAGATAGATAGACAAATAGATTTGATAGTTAGATAGACAGATTGATCGACATATTGATATACAAATTGATATATAGATTAATACACATATAATTATACAGATTGATAGACATATAGAAAGGTAAATAGATAGATAGATAGAAATATATATATATAGTTAGAAAGTTATATAAATGATAGATAGATAGATAAATAGATGAAAAATTATTAGAAAGAAAGAAAGATAAGATAGATAGATAGATATAAAAAAAGATATACATATTGATAGATTGTAGATTGTCAGATAGATAAATAGATAGATAAATAGATAGATAAATAAATAGATAAATATATAGTTAGATAGATAGACAGATAGATAGACATATATATAATAAAATAGATTGAAAAATAGATAGATATTTAGATAGATATTTAGATAGATAGATAGATTATCAGATAGATAGATAGATAAATTGATAAATATGTAGATAGAAAGATAGCCAGATAGATGGATCATTAGATAGTTAGATAGATATGCAGATAGTTAGATAGACAAAGAGGTAAAAAGTATTACATACAGATAGTATGTAGACAAAAAGTCAGGTAGACAAACAATTAGGTAGATAGATAGACAACCAGAAAAATAGATAGAAAGATAGAAAGATTGGCAAACAAATAGATAGAAAACTAGTCAGATAGAGAAATAGACATTTTGACAAATAAATAGATAGATATAAAGATAGACAGATTGATAGACACATTGTTTGATTGATTGATACATGGATTGATAGAAAGATAGATAAACAAATAAAAATATAGATAGATAGATAGACATAGAGATGGGCAGTTAGATAAACAGATATATATACAAATAAATAAAAAATTAAATAGATAGGTAGATAGATATATAGTAAGATATACAATACATAGATAGATATACAAATTGATAGACAGACAAAGAGACTAGATAGACACATAGACTGATAGATAGATAGATAGACAATTAGGTAGACATAAAGATTAATAGATAGAATTATTGATAGATAGATATATAGATATATACATAGACAGATTTATAGTTAGATTGATAAACATATATCTAAGTAGCTTGATAGTCATATTGATATACAAATTAATAGCAGATTGATTGATTGATTGATAGACAAATAAATAAACATATAGATAAACAAATAGATAGAGATATAGATAGATAGATAATTATATATATATATATATATATATATATATATATATATATATATATATATAGAACAATAGAGAGGTAGATAGATAGATAGATAGAGAGATACATAGATAGATAGATATACAGATAGATACATATATACAAATACTAATAGATAGATAGATAGAGAGATACATAGATAGATAGATATACAGATAGATACATATATACAAATACTAATAGATAGATAGATAGATCGATAGATAAACAAATAGAGAGAGATTGATTGTTTGATAGACAAATAAATTTATTTATAGAATGATTGATTGAGAGATTGAAAGACATGTTGATTAATAGATTGATAGATAAATTAATATAGAGATTGATAAACAAATTAATAGATAGATTGATATACAAATTAATAGATATTTGATATATAGTTGATATACAGTTGATATACAGATTGATATACAAATTGATAGTCATATTGATAGATAGAGAGTTAGACAGACAGATAGATAGATAAATATATAATATATATATAAAAGATAGATAGATAGATAAATATATTGATAGACAAATATATAGACAAATAAATAGACAAAAAGATAGACAAATAGATAGATAAATAAATAGATAGATAGATAGATAGATAGACAGATAGAATGGTATATTGATAGAGATATAGATAGACAGATTGTTTGATATATAGAGAGATAGAAAAACTAATAGATAGATCAAATGATAAATAGATAGATAGAAAAATTGATAGATATATAGACAAAAAGATAGATAGATTTATTGACAGAAGAAAGATAGATAATTACAAATAGATAATAAGATAGATAGAGAGATAAATAGAAAGATAGATAAATAGATAGATAGATAGTTAGAAACATAAATAGATAGATAGATATAATGATAAATAGATTGATACAAAGAATAATAGATAAATTAATAATCAATGTTATAGATAGATCGATAAATAGATTTATAGACTGATAGATAGTTAGGTAGATAGAGAGAATGATAGAATGATATATAGATAGACCGACAGATAGATAGATAGATAGATAGACAGATAGTTAAATAGTTATATTGACAAATAGTTAGACAAATAATTAAACAAACAAATAGATAGAAAGATAGATAAATAGATAAACACATAGATAGATTGATATATAGACAAATAAATTGATAGAGAGAGAAAGAAAGAAAGAAAGCCAAACAGATAGACTAATAGTCATGTCGGCATATAGTTAAGTAAAAATAAAGATAAATACACTATTATATAGACAAATAGATAGACAGATAGATTGATTGATATATTGATAGATAAATAAACATAAAAATATATAGATCGATAGATATATAATTAAATTGATATATAGATAGACATTTAGAACGATAAAAAGATAAAAAGATATAAAGATAGATAGATAAATTGATAGATAGATAGATAGATAGATTTTTAGACAGATTGAAAGACAGATTGATAGATAAATTTATAGATAGATAGATTAATTGATATATAGATAGATAGATAGATAGACATATAGATAGTTGGTTAGATAGATAGAAAAATATATAGATAGATAGACAAATAGACAGATAGATAGATATATATATATATATATATATATATATATATATATATATATATATATACATATAAATAAACATATATATTGATATAAAGACAAACAAATATATAGACAAATAGATAGAAAGATAGATATAGAAATATAAATATTGATAGATAGATAGATAGATATGAAGATATATATATATATATATAGATAGATAGATCAACTTATTATTAGATAGATATTTGGATAGATAAATAGATAAATAGTTATATAGATAGATATAAAGGTATTTAGAAAGATCAAAAGATATATAGATAGATAGATAAGTAGACAAATAGTTAGATAGAAAGAAATACAAATAGATAAACAAATAGATAGATAGTTAGGTAGACATATAGATAGATAGATATATATATATATATATAGACAGGGATATAAAAAGATAGATAGATAGATAGAAATATAGATAGATATAAAGATAAATAAATAAAGAGTTAGATAGATACACAAATAGATAGATAGAAAGATAGAAATTAGAAATATAGATAGGCAGATAGATAGATAGATAGTAAGATAGATAGATTAATTGATAGACACATAGATATACAGATATATAGATAGAAAGATAGAAAAATAGAAAAATAGATAGGCATATATAAAGATAGATAGATAAATATATAGATAGAAAAATAGTTAGAAAGTTATATAGATAAAGATATTAAAAGAAAAATAGATAGACAGATAGATAAACATATAGAAAGATAGATAGATTGACAGATAGATAGACAAATAAATAGGCATATAGATAGACAATTAGATAGATAGTTATATAAATAGATAGATAGATAGAGAGATAGATAGACAAATATATAGATAAATAGATAGACATACAAATAGATAGACAAAAATATCGATAGATAGAAAGAAAAATAGTCATATCGATATATTTATAGATAGATATATAGATATATATTTGTTTATATATAGATTGATATACAAATAGATATATAGATAGATATATTAATAATTATATATATAGATGCATAGATAGATAGATAAAGAGCCAAATAGATATACAGATAGATAGGTAGATAGATAGATAGATAGATAGAAAGACATGTAAATAAATAGATAGATAGACTGATAAATAGATAGATAGATAGAAATAGAGATAGATTGATAGACACATAGATATATAGATAGATCGACAGATAAATAGATATATAGATAGACATATTGATAGAATGATATATTTACAAATAGATAGATAGATAGATATATTGTTAGACAGATTGATAGACAGAAAGAATGAAATATAGAATGATAGATAGATATATAGATAGATAAATACATTGATTAAATAGATAGATATACTGATATAAATATATATATAGAGATAGATAGATAGATAAATAGTTATATAGATAGACATATATATAGACAGATAGATAATCATATAGATAAATAGATATATAGATTGATAGATAGACATAGATATACATATAGATAGATAAATAGATCATTTGATAGATAGTTAGATACATAGATAGGTAGACATATATACAGATAGATAGATAAATAGATAAATAGACAGACATATAGATATATAAATATATATAAATATAAATAAATAAATAAATATATATATATATATATATATATATATATACTTAGATAGAAAAATATATAGATATATTGACAGAGAGATAGACAAATATATAGATTGATTGAAAGATAGACAAATAGACAAACACACAAACATATAGACAAACACATAGATAGATAGATAGGTATATATATATATATATATATATATATATATATATATATATATATATATATATATATATAGTTAGATAGACAAGTAGATAGATAGATAGATATATAGACATATAGATATATGCACAGATAGATAAATAGATAGATAGATAGAAATAAATATAGATAGATTGATAGATAAAAAGATAAATAGATATATATATATACACACACACACATAGATAAATAGATAGACAGTAGATAGACACCTAGATGGAAAGAGACATAGATAAATATATATATAGATTGATTGATACATAGATTGATTGATACATAGATAGATACAATTATAGATATACAAATATACAGATATATATATATATATATACACACACACACACACACACAAATATATAGATAAATAGATTGGAAAACAAATAGACAAATATATAAACAGACATATTGATAGATAGACAGAAAGATATACATATAGACAAATAGATAGAAAGATAGATAAGATATATAGATAGATAGATAGATAGATAGATAAATAAATAGACAGAAAGATAGATAGAGCAATAAACAATTAGATAGACAGATAGATATTTAGAAAGATAGATAGATAGAATTATAGATATAATGACAAACAGATAGACAGACAGACAGACAGACAGATAGATAGATAGACTGACAAATATAAAAATAGACATTTAGATAGTTAGTTAGATAAACAAACAATCAGTCCATGAGGCAGGTAGATAGTCAGGCAAGCAAGTTGATATATAGATAGATAGACAAATAGACTGATATACAATCATACAAATAGATAGACTAACTAATATATAGACCAACAAATAGAAAATTAGACAGTTAGATAGAAAGTCAAATATATAGATATATAGTTTGATAACAAATTTTTAGACATAATGATAGATAGATTGACATAATTATAAAAAGAATGATAGATAGAAAATTTAAAAGATAGAAAGATAGATATATAGACATATAGATAGATAGATATATAAAATGATAGAGAGATTATTAGATAAATAGATATTTAGATTTATACATAGATTGATAGACAATATGATCGATTGATACATATATAGATAGATAAACAATTATATATATATATATATATAAAGGTAGTAGATAGATAGATAGACAGATTGATTGATAGATAGACAGATTGATAGATAGATTAATACATAGATAGATACATAGAATCTAGATAAAATACTAATAAATAGAGAGATAGATCGACAGAAAGATAGTCAGATAGATAAATAGATAGATTTACTGATTGATTTATACATTTATAGATAAAGATAGAAAGACAGATAGATAGACATATAGATAGACAATTTGATAGATAGAATGATAGATTAATATACAGATTAATGCACAGATTCAATAAAGATAAAATTAGATAGATTTATAGACAAATTGAAACACATATTGACAGATAGATTGATGGATAGATTGATACACAAATTGAACACAAATTATTATATAGATTGATAGAGAGAGAGAGAGAGAGACAGATAGATAACCATATAGATAGGTAAATAGATAGATAGATAGATAGACAAATAGATAGATAGATAGATAAATAAATAGATAAATAGATACACAAATACATAGACAAATATAGATAAATATATATACATATAGCTAAACAGATAGATAGATAAGTAGATAGATAAATAGACTAATAAATAAATAAATAAAAATATATATAAAAAGATATATATAGATAGATAGATAGAGAGATAGAAAGATAGATAGGTAGATAGATAGAAAAATTGATAGTTAGATAAATAACTTCTGAAATGGAAATGCTAGATCATCTATTTTCAAATCGGAAAATAGCTTCTGAAATCTGGAAGAAATTAGGAGCTGAATTTCAAATAAAATATGAATATCTTACCATATAAAGTAGATTGCAAAAATGGCATAAGCAAAAAGTCTCAAGTCCGGCTCAGAAATGGATTAAAAACAATGTACCACTACTAGCAATTTGGTGCATTTGGAAGGCTAGAAATAAAAGTAGATTTGAATGCCACAAAATGATGATAGAAGATATCTGGAATGATATAAGGGAAGAAACAAAAAAAAATTCTGAAACTAACCCTTTAATATTACAAGACACGAATTTAGATAAAGATATAAAGACTTATTAGAACTTAAAAGAAAAACAATCAAAACATTTTAAATTTATAAGTATAAAATGGGATAAACCCATAAAAGAAAGAATAGCACTAAACACAGACGGAAGCTTTGACTTAGACATAGGAGCTGCAGGAGGGGGGGATCGATAAGAAATTCAGAAGGGAAACTAATTTTAGCCTTTACAAGGAGGTTCCTAGCTTCATCAGTATTACATGCTGAGATTTTAGCTTTAAGAGAGGGGTTAAGATTATGTAAACAACTAGCTATCAAAGTTATAGAAATTCAATTAGATTCAATAATACTAGTAAACTTAATTAATCAAAAAACAATATTATGGAAAAATGAGAATGAGAAAGAAGAAATACTCCAGGAATTAAATACAATAGATTATTCTATAAATCACATCTTTAGAGAAGCTAACGCTCTAGCAGATGGATTAGCCAAGGAGGGGAAAAAGAAAGGGAGTCAAGAATATGATGAATATATTTTACCAAAGAAGCATATGGGCATATTAAAATTAGACAGCAAAGGCACTCTTTATATTAGGAAAATCAAAAATTATGTTTGAAAATTTTATCATATAAAGTAAATGCTATTTTCTGTCTCATTAACCATTTCCTATAAAGAATCACCTTAGTCCTGAGGGGTGTACCTATTTCGAGGTGGAATTTATTTATAGAGTAATAAAAGGGTAAGAAACATTTTTATTAAGATATCTGCAAAGTTTCTATTTTACAGGTAAAGTAGCTTCTGGGGAAGGTCCACTAATCGAGAATATATGATTAGGGAGGGGAGATTGGAAAAAGGGGTTTTTCAATTGAATTGTAGTCTTTGTTTTTTGTAGATAGGCTAAAGATTCTAAAACAAAGCTGGACAGAAGGTAAGGTTGTATTTATGGTATGCATTGCGGTTCTTTCTCTATAGTACAGGCTATAAAGGAAGAAGCGTCTCAGGGCTAACTAGAAGGATTATTATTGGGTGGGGTCTTTAAGAATAGGGTAGAGTATATATAGGTAGGTATATCTTTTTTGCAGGAAGTGCAGGAAAAAGATGCAAAGCTGGACAGAAGATAGAAAGTGCCTGCTGAGTTCTAATTTCAGTTTTCTCTAATATGTTTATGGAGTCTGTTACTTGAAGTCAGTAAGTTTACAAGTCTGTGTTACTTTAAATTTAAGTGTCTGCTATATTATTTTAGAAAAGTTGCTGGAAGTCTGTAAGTTTAATGTGTATAGAGTCTATGTAAAGTAATGTAAGAGCAGGATAAAATATGATCAAGGAGCATAAAGAATGGAAGAGGGAAAAGCTAGGCAAGGAATGTTTTTTCAGCTCAAAAAGATGGATTGGATTCAGAAATTGCTAGTGATAGCATAAAGGCCAACAACAAGATAATTGAACATCGCAAGAAAGGAGAAATAAAAATCTCTTCTGATGATTGGAATGTGAAGGGTTAGGTGGGTAAATGGGCTTCTATATTACACGGATATGATGCATTTGGTTTTATGCAGGCTAGAGAGATTGAAGGTAAAGCAGAAATTTAAAAAGTAAAAGCCTTTGCTCTGTAACAATCAACTCACACACATGGAAGGATATGCCGAATATGATATCAAAGATGATTCAAAAGGGAGTAGTCTTTTGATGGGTAGAAAGTTTAAATCAAAAGAAGCAGATAGCTATAATCAAGGCGTGAGACATTGAAGAGGCTATAGGATTTAAGTATGGAGACTTAAAGAATACACCCCACATGTCATTAAAGAGGCATGGACTATTATAGAAAGATGCATGACAATTAATGATACACCTTTGGAATGAATGGAGGAAATCACCATAAAGTATTCATCATAAAGCTATCCATCACCAGTTAGAAAGAAGAATTAATACCCAAGAAAGCTCAAAGAAAAGAAAACATGAATCCCACAAACATACTTCTAATAGATTTATACATTTCTAGATTGATGTAAACTTAGTGTTTTTCTTTTTTTTTAATTCTACAATGGGTGTAAGAGGGTCATTGGTAGTTGTTAGCTTGTAACAATGGCATTACTCCGCCAAAAGAGAAGGTTATAATTAATAAATACTTTCTAAAAAAATAGATAGATAGAGAGACAGATAGATAGACAGATAGATAAACAGATAGATAGATTAATAGATATATATCTATATATAGATATATTGATTGATTGATAGTTAGATACGTAGATAAATAGATAGATAGATAGATAGATAAATATATATATATATATATATATATATATATATATATATATATATATTTAAATTGATATATAGTCATATAAATAGATAGATAGATAAACAGAAAGATAAAAGATAAAAAGACAGATTGCCAAATAGATAGATAAAATGATAAAAAGATAGATAAACAGTAAAATATATATGTAGATAGATAGAGATATAGATATATAAATAGATAGATTGATTGATTGATAAAGAATTAGATAGATAAATAGTCATATAGATAAAAAGATAAATCGATAGACAAAAAGATAGATAAATAATATAGAAAGAAATAGATAAACATATAATAGACAAATAGTTAGACATATACTTAGACAAAATGTTTGTCAGAGAGATAGAAAGTTAGATAGACTAAAAGAGAGAGAGAGAGAGAGAGAGAGAGATATATATATATATATATATATATATATATATATATATATATATATAGTTAGTTAGTTAGATAGATTAGAAAGATAGATAGTCAGATAGTTAGAAAGATAGATATATAAATAGTTATATAGATAGACAGATAGAGAGATAGATAGAAAAATATATGGATAAAAAAATTGTTAGATATATTGATAGCCAGATAGTTAGATAGATAGATAGACAAATAGATAGATAGATAGATAGATACATAAATAGTAAGATAGATAGGTAGATGGATAGATAGACATATATATATAGACAAATAGATAGATAAAAAGATATATAGATAGATAGACATATAGATTGTTATATAGATTGATACATAGATAGATAGATAGATAAATAAATAGATAGAAGATATATAATTAGATAGATAGATAGATAGGCCAATATATAAATAGATAGATAGACAAATATATACACATAATTAGACAAATAGATTAAGAGATAGATAGATTTATAGATAGAGAGACAGACAGATATATTGATTGATTGATATAATGATTTATAAATTGATAAATAGATAGATTCATAGAGAGATTAATAGACAGATAGATAGATAAATAAATATGCTGATAGATAGACAAATAGATAGAGAGATAGAAAGATAGTTAGATTGATAAGCAAATAGATAGACATATAGATAAATAGATAGATATATAGAAATAAATATTTTAAAATTAATAGACAGAATGATAGACAAATTAATAGAGAGATTAATGACAGATTGATAGTCAAATTGTTACATAGATTGATACACAAATTAATAGACATAATGATAGACAAATTTAACGACAGATAGATAGATAGATTAATTCACATATTTATACACACATAGATAAACATATATATATATATATATATATATATATATATATATATATCGATAGATAGTTAAATAGATAGATAGATAAATATATAGGGAGATATATAGATAGACAGGTAGATAGATAGATATTAAGATAGATAGATAGAAAAGTTAGATTGATAGACATATTGAAAGATAGAAAGTTAGATATTAGAAAATTAGATAGTTGCACATATAGATAGATAAGTAGATTGATAGATTGATAGGTAGACATATAGACAAATATACAAAAAGACATACAATTATTGATAGATAAACATATAGACAGACATACACTTAAAAAAGATAAATATATAGATAGATAGAGGTATAGACATATAGACAGACAATAGATAGACATATAGGCAAATAGACTGATAGAAATTTAATAAGAAATATAGATAGACAGAAAGATATATAGATAGATAGTTATATAGATAGATAGTCTAATATAATGATAGACATATAGATTGAATTATTGAATTATATATCGATGGATTGATTGGATGATAAATAGATAGATAGATAATCATATAGACACACAAACATATAGACATATAGATAAATAGATAGACTAATAGAAACATAGTCAAATAAATAGATAAAAGATTGATAAATAGATAGGTATTTAGATAAATAGATATATAAATAAATAAGCAAAAATATATTTACACACACACACACACACACACATATATATATATAGTCAGTTATATAGATAGAAAAATACATTGATAAATAGATAGACCAAATAGAATAATAGATAGATTGACAAATAGACCAATAGATTGATAGATGATAAAAAATTAGAAAGATAGAAAGATAGCCAGATATACAGATTTATAGATAGACATATTGATAGTTAGATTGATAAACAGATAGATATGTTAATAGATTGAAAGATAAATAGACCAAAAATAGATAGATAGATAGATAGAAAGATAGATCTATAGCCAGATTGGAAGATAAGTAGATAGGTAGATAGATAAAAAATAAATAGACTGATAGCCATATAGTCAAATAGCTAGATATATAGATAAATAGATAAATAGATTTGTAGATAAAAAATAAATAGACACATAGATTGATCGATAACTAAACATATAGATAGCTAGACAAATAAATCATATAGATATATAGATAAATAGATAGGTAGTTAGTTAGACAAATAGAGAGATATACACCTATATAGATAGATATAGAGATATATAGATAGACATTTAGATAGTTAGATAGATAGAGAGATAGATATATAGATAGTTACATTATAAGAAAATAAATAGTTAGATAGATAGTCAAATAAATAGATTGATAAATTGACAGATAGACAAATAGACAACTAGACATATACATTTATACACATATAGATAGATAAACTTATAGACATATAGATAGTAAGACACATCAAAAGATAGATAGATAGTAAGATAGAGAGTTAGATTATTAGTCAGATATAGATATAGACAGATAGACACATATACACAGATATATAGATAAAAAGATTTATAGATAAATAGATAGATAAATATAAAAATAAATTGATAGATATATAAATAGATTAATTGAATGATAAATATATAAATAGATAGATAGACATATAGGCAAATAGATAGAAAGATAGACAAGTAGATAGACTAATGGGTAGATAGATAGATAGATAGATACAAATATATTTAGACAAATAGATAGACAAATAAATATATCGATAGATAGAAAGAGAGATAAAGAGAAAGAGAGAGAGAGAGAGAGATATATATATATATATATATATATATATATATATATATATATATATATATATATATATATATATATATAGACATAAAGACATAAAGACATATTGACAGAGAGATAGTTAGATAGTTGGGGAGATAAATTAATTGATAGATTGGTATACAGATATATAGATAGATAGATAGATAGATAAATAGACTGCCATATTGATTGACATATAGATAGATAGATTGATTGATAGATAAATAGATAGATACAAAGATAGATAAACATATAGATAGATAAATAGATCGACAGATAGATAGATAGGCATATAGGTAGATAAGCTGATACATAGATAGATATACAAATACACTGATATATAGATATTCATATAGAAAGATAGATATATAAATAAATTGGAAGAGAGAGAAATACATTGATAGATAGATAGATAGATAAATAGACAATTAAATAGATAGATTGATCGACATATAGACAGAAACACAGTTATATTGTTAGATAAATAAATAGATTGTTAGTTAGATAGTTAAATAGATAGACAAATAGATAAATAGATATATAAATACATAGATTTATAAAATTATAGATTGATAGATACATAGATAGAAATATAGATAGATAAAAAAAATAGTCTAATATATAGATAGAAAGATAGATAGATAGAAAAATAGATTGATAGACATATAGAGAGATAGATAGCCATATCAAAAAATATATAGACATATTTACTGATAGATAGATAATTAGATAGATTGATAGATATATACATAAATAGATAGATAGATAGATAGATAGATAGATAGACGTATAAGTAGATAAGTAGAAAGTTAAATAGATAAACATAATGAAAATAAATAAATAAACAGATAGATGGATAAATAGATAGATAGATAGACATATAAATATATTTATAGATTAATAGATATATACATAAAAAAATAGATAGATAGATAAAAAAATAGATAGATAGCCAGAAAGACAGTTTGACATATAGATTTATATATAGATTGATAGATAGACATATAGAATGATGAACAAATTGATAGATATAGAGATATACAAATTAACAAATTGAAATATGGACAGATAGAAAAATAGACAGATTGACATATAGTAAGATAGATAAATATATAGATAGATAGAGACATAGAAAGATAGACAATAAGATAGATAGAAAGATAAATCGACAAAAGGATGGATAGACAAATATAAAGATTGATAGATAGTCATTATATAGTTAGACATAGGTATAAATAGATAGATAGATAAATGAACATATAGATATGTAGGTAGATAGTTAGATTGATTGATGGCCAGATAGATAGATAGTTTGATAGATAGAAAGTTTGAAAGATATATAGAGAAATAGATAGATAACAAAATAGATTAATAGATGATATATATATACGCTAATATGTAGATAGATAGATAAATAGAGAGACAAATAGATAAAAAATAGATAAATAGATAAATAGATAGACTGATAGTTAGATATAAACATAGATAGGGAGATAGATAGATAGATAGATAGACGGATATATAGATACATAGATATATACATAGTTAGATAAACAAAAAGATAAATAGATAAATAAGAAGATATATAGATAGATAAATATACATATAGATAAATAGATAGATAAATACATAGATAAATAGACAGGTAGGTAGAAAGATCATTAGATAGACAGATAGATAGGCAGATAGATAGATAGATAGATAGATAGATAGAGATATATAGGCTTATAGACATATATATAGAAAAATAGATATACAGATTAGTAGAAAGATATATAGTTGATAGACAAATAGACGGATAAGCATATAAACAGATAGACCGATAGATATATAAATATACATATAAATCGATAGATAGATAGATTGACACATTGATAGATACATATATAGATATAAAGATAGATAGATAAAGAGATAGAAAGATAGATAATACACAAATAGGTAGATAGAATGATAGACATATAAATAGATAAAGAGATACAAAAAGACAAATTTAGAGATTGAAAGATAAATCTATATACAGATACATAGATATTTAGATAGAAAGATATACAGATAGATTGTTATACTGATAGATTTATAGACTCATAAATAGATAGATAGAATGATAGATATATAGATAGACAGATATGTAGAAAGATAGATTGACATATAGATAGATAGATAGATAGAACTACAGATTGGCATATAGACAAATACACAGACTAATTGATAGATAGATAAATAGATAGATAAATAAATAAATAGATAGAAAAATAGAAAGAAAGTCATATAGACAGGTTGACACATAGACAAATACACTAATAGAGAGATAGTCAGAAATATAGATAGATAGAGAGGCACGTAGATAGAAAGAATTATAGGTAGATATATACAAAGGCAGGTAGATAGATTGACAATTAGAATGATAAATAGATAAATACATATGTAGATAGACAGATTGATTGATTGTTTGACAAATAGAGAAATAAAGATATAGATAAAAAGATAGATAGACTGACTTATAGACTGAAACACATTTAGATAGTTAGACAAATAGACAGATAGATAGATACACACATACAAGATTTATACAATGATAGATTGATAGATACAAAAATAGATAGATAAACAGAAATACATATACATAGATTGGCAGATATACATATACATAGATTGGTAGATATACAAAAAGATAGATAAATAGATAGATAGATATATAAATAAATAGATAGACAGACATGATAGATAGATTGTTGCACAAATAGACATATACAATTATATATATATATTTAGATATATAGATACCCATATAGATAGATAAATATATATATAGAAAATTAGATAAAAGAAAAATTGATAGTTTGACAGATAGAAAGATACGCATTTAAATATATAGACATATAGACAAATAGGTAGATAAATCAAAAGATAGATATATAGATAGATATAAAGACAAATAGATAAATAGACATATAGACAGATAGGCAGATAGACAAATAGATAGATAAACAAATAGATTGAAAGAAAGAGAGATAGATAGATATCCATATATATAGAAATAAAAATAAACATATATACACATATAAAGATAAACAAATAGATAGATAAATAAATGGAAAGATAAAAAGATAGACTGATAGAAAAAAAGTCATATAGATAGATACATATACATATTTATATATTGATAGAAAGACACATTGATATATATATATATATATATATATATATATATATATATATATATATATATATATATAAAGTAAGAAAAAAGACAGATAAATAGATAGAAAATATATATATATATAGATTGTTTGATCGGTAGATACAAAAATAGATAGAAAAATAGGTAGATCTATAGATTGGCATATAGGCAGATAGATATTTGGCAGATATATAATTAGAGTGAGATATATATAGATAAATAGACATATAGACATATAGGCAGATAAGCATATAATCTGAAAGAGAGATTGATATATAGATTGATGGCCACATAGATATATAGATAGATTGAAAGATAGGTAGATAGTTAGATAAATACAAATATATATATATATATATATATAGATAAAAAAATAGATAGATTGATACATAGTCAAATAGAATGATAGATTGATTGATACTAATAGATAGAAAGTGTGATTGATATAAAGTAAATTATATAGTTAGATAGATAGACAACTAGAGAGCTAGGCAATTAGATAGTTAGATAGATATACAAATAAATAGATTGATAAGTTGATAGAAAAACAAGTAGTCAAATAGGCTTCTACACATATAGATAGACATATAGATTAATTGACTGATAGTCACATAGAAAAGATAGATAAAAAATTAGATAGGTAGAAGGATAGACAGTTAGATTAATAGAATGATAGATAGATAGAAAGATAGACAGATAGACAGATAGATATATTAACATATAAACATATAGATACATAGATATATAGATAGATAGATAGATAAATAGATAGATAGATAGGACATAGATGATAGATTGATTAAAATATAGATTGATAGATAGATTGATATATATTTTGACATATAGTTACATATATAAACAGATAGAAAGGCAAATAGATAGTCTAATTGACAAATAGACATATAGTTAGATAGAATGATAGATAGATAGATAGACTAATAGATTGATAGATGAAAAACATATAGAAAGATATACAAATAGAAGAAGACCTTAATAAATAGACATATAAATAGATAGGTATATATATATATATTATAGAAAGTACATAGATAAAAATATTAAAAATATAAATAGATAAAAAAATTAAAATAGAAAGATAGATTAATATATAGATAGAAGATACACAAACATAATAGAATTATAGATTGACAGATTTATATTTACATTTATAGATAGATAGATAGATAACCAAAAGTTAGATAGACAAATAGATAGATAGACAGATTGTGAGATAAAGAGATACAAAAAAATATATCGATAGATAAATAGACAAATCAATAGAAAGATAGATAGATAAAAAATATAGATAGATAAATAGATAGACTAAAAAATAGAGAGATAGACAGATATATAGAAAGATAGACAGACAAAAGAGAAAGA
>JAREIK010003084.1:0-87561 GCA_029783825.1 Sapria himalayana | reverse complement strand
ATAGATAGAAGATAGATTGATAAAATAGATAGATAGACAGATAGATACATAGATAGATAGCAACATAGATAGAAAAATAGATAGAAAACAGATAGATAGACACATATATATAGACAAATAGATGGCTAGATAGATAGATAGATATACATATATATAGATAGATAGATAGATCGATCGATAGATAAATATATATAAAGATAGATAGAAAGATAGATAAAAAGTTTAACAAAAAGATAGACAGGTATATAGACATCCAGATAGATAGATAGATAGATAGATAGATAGATAGATAGATGGTTATACAAATAGATAGAAAGTCGGATAAACAAATTGATATATAGATTGATAGTCAGAGATAAATAGATATCTAGATATATATTTAGATAGACATATAGATAGATAGATTGATAGACAGATAGATAGATAGATAGATTATTAGATAAAAATATAGACAGATAGATGGTCAAATAAATAGATAGAGCGATAGACAAATAGATAGTTAGATATAAAGATAGATTGATAGATATATAGATATATATATATATATATATATATATATATATATATATAGAAAAATAGATAGACATATAAATAGACTGAGAGATAGACTGATAGAAAGATATTTATAGATATATAGTAAATATATAGATATATATATATATATATAATATATATATATCTATGATAGATAATAAACATATAGATGGACAAATAGAAATAGATAGATAGAAAGATTGATAGGTGATAGACAATAGATAGATACATAGACAAATAGCCAAATAAATAGATAGAAGTTTGATATATAGATAGATAGTTGATAGATATTAATAGATAGATTGAAGGAAGATTGTAAGACTAATTGATAGACAATAGAAAGTGAGATAATAGATAGAGGGATCAATAGATTTATAAACAGATAGAAAGATATATAGATAGGTAGATATATAGACAAATAGATAGGCAAATAAATAGATAGATAGATAGATAGAAGATAGATATATATATAAAGAGATAGATGGATAAATATAAATAAAATAATTAGTTAGATCGACATTTAGATAGATAAAGAAATAAGAAAACTAATAGAGAGAGAGAGAGACATATATATATATATATATATATATAATATATATATATATATATAGAAAAGATAAAATATAGATAGACAGATAGATAGATAAAAAAAAGACAGATTGATAGATAAACAGATACATAAACAAATAGATAGAGAAAAGTATTTGAATGATTTAAAGTAAGATAGATTAATAGAAAGAGTGATAGAAAAATTGATAGATAGATTAATAGACAGATTGATAGATAGATAGATAGACATAAAGATAGAAAAATAGATATAGAGATAGATAGTTAGATACATAAATAGATAGATAGATAGACATGATAGACAGGTAGATAGATTGATAGATAGCTATTTAGATAGATAGATATAAAGATAGGAAGATAGATAGAATAATAGATAGATAGATAGATAAACAGATAAATAGATAGATAATTATATAGAAATATAAATAGAAGATAGACAAATAGATAGATAGATATATAAATATTTGGATAGAAAAAATGATACATAGATTCATAGATAATTAATAAATAAATTGATAAATAGATTGATAGACAAATAGATAGATAAATAGATAAATAGATAGATAGATAAATAAATACATAGATAGATAGCTAGATATGCATAAAAATAGAATGATAGATAGAAAGATAAATTAAAGATAGATAGATAGATAGACAGATAAATAGACAGATAGAAAGAAAGATAGATAGACAAATAGATAGAATGATAGATACACAGATAGATAGACATATAAGATAGACAGATAGATTAAATGATATATTTATAGATATATATATATATAAATAGATAGATAGATAGATTTTAAAACTAGTTTTGATAGATAGATTGATTGATTGATAGACATATAGATAAATAGATTAATACACAGAAAGATAGACAAATAGATAGATAGATAAAATACAGAGAGATTCATAGATAGTTATACAAATATATAAACAAATAGTTGGATAGAATGAAAGAAAGAAAGATAGATAGATAGATAGATAAAGACATTGATTGATTGATTAATTGATTGATTGATAGATATATATTATATTAAATAGATCGATAGATCAGATAGATTGATAGATAAAAAGATAGAAAGATAGATAGAAGTTTGATAAAAATATAGATAGAAAGATAAAGATAGTTGGATAAATAGATAGATAAATATAATATTATATAATCGAATAGACTGATAGATATACAAATAGATAAACAAATAAATTGACATATATGAATACAAAAAGATAGATAGATATTTAGCAAAATAGATCGAAATATAGATAGACTTATACATAGATGGATATAGATTGGCAGATATATAGACAGATAGATAATAGACATATTTATAGATACATAGATAAATATATAAATAGATATATATATATATATATATATATATATATATACAAATAGATTGAAAAATAGACAGCAGATAGATAGATTGATTGATTGATGGATAAAAAGAAAGATATACTGATAGATAGGTAGATATAAAGATTATTAGATAGATAAATATAGAATTACATTAATAAATAGATAGACATATTTATAAATAGATAGATAGATTCATAAATAGATAGATTGTTAAATAGATAGATAAATAAATAAATAGATAGATAGATAGTCAAAAAGATAGACAATCAAATAGATAGACAGATAGATATAGAGATAGATAGACACATCGATAGGCATATATTTAAACAAATTAATAGATAAATTGATAGATGGATGGATAGATAGATAGATAAAGAAATATTTAAACAAATAGATAGGTAGATTTAAAGATTAATTATTAGATAGATTGATAGATAGATTGATAGATAGATTGATATAAAGATTGATAGATAGACTGATAGACAGGTAGATAGATAAATAGATTTATCGATAGATAGACAGACACACAGATAGATAGATAGATATATATATAAATAGATAAACAAATAGATAGACTAATAGATAGATAAATAGATATGTATATATATATATATAGACATATAGATAGAAAGATAGAAAAAGAGATAGTCATAAAAATAGATAGATGGATATATAGACATATAGATAGATAGAGAGATAGATAGCCAATTAGATAAACATATAGATATAAATTTTGATAAATATGTATATAAATAGATAGATAGTCAAATATATAGATAGATAGTCAAATATATAGATAGATAGATAGATAGATAAAAACACAAATAGATAGATAGATTAAAATACAATTAGATAGAAATAGAATTAGATAAAAAGATAGATAGACAGATAGATAAATAAATAAACTGATAAATATATAGATATATAGATAGATAGATAGATAGATAAACACATTGTAGATAGAGAGATAAAAAGACATAAAGATAAATAGATAGATAGATAATTCAATAGACTTATCAATTGCCTGATAGATATATAGATAAATAAACATATAGACAGATATATAGACAAATAGATAGAGATAGAATGACATATTAATAGATTGATTGATTAATCGATTTATAATTATATAGATAGTCAAATAAATAGACAAATAGATTGATAGATAGACAGACATATAGGGAGACAAATATATAGATAGATTTATAGACATAGAAATACATATTGATAGATTGAATAATAGAGAGATAGATGGATAAATAGATAATTAGATAGACATATAGATAGATAGAATGATACATAGATAGATAGACAAATAGATAGATAGTTAGATAAATAAATAATTAATGAAATAGTTAGAAATATTGATAAACAAATAGGCAGATAGATAGATAGATAGATATATAAACAAATAGAGATACATATATATTCACTCATAGATATATAAATAAATATATGTATATATGTGTATATGTATATATATATATATATATATATATATATATATATATATAGACATATTGATAGATAGAGTGATAGACAAATAGATAGAAAGATAAATAGACAGACCAATAGATAGATAGATAGATAGATAGAGACACATATATATAGATATATTGATATTTAGATTGATAGATAGACAAATTGTTAGAAAGATAAATAGACACATAGACAAACTAATAGACAGATAGCTATATAGATAAACAGATAGATAGATAGATAGATAGATAGATCGATCGATTGATGGATAGATAGGTAGATAGATAGATAGATAGAAAAATAGATAGATAGATAGATAGAAAGATAGATATATAGATAGAAAAATAGATAGATAGATAGTTTGTTAGTTAGATAGAATGATAAATAGATAGATAAATAAATTGAAAGATACATAGATAAATATAAAGATAGATAATTAAATATAAAGATAGACAGACTGACACATATATAGATAGATAGATAAATAGATAGATAGATAGACCAATATATAGATAGATAAATAGACTAATAGATAAATAGATAGAAAGATATATAGTTAGCTTGAAAAAAGATCGATAGACAGATAGATAGACAAATAGATAGACAACTAGAAAGACATATAGATAGATAGATAGATAAATATATAGACAGATAGATATTGAAATTAATATACATATTGATAAATGGATAGATAAATAGATAGATAGACAAAGAGATAAATAGTTAAATAGATAGATATATAGATACATAGATACATAGATTGAAGAACATATTGATAGTTAGATTAGATAGATAGTTATATAGAAATAAAGAAAGAAAGATAGATAAAAAGATAGAATGACAGATAGATAAATAAATTAATAGATAGATAGAAAGATAAAAATATAGATAGTCAAATAGATAGACAGATAGACAGACTAATAGATATACAGATAGATAGATATATAGTTGGAAAGATAGATAGATCTAACTACATATAGACAGATATATAAAAAGTTATATATATAGAATGAAAGATAGATAGATTGATTGATAGATAGATAGATATATATATATATATTGATAGAAAAATACATAGATATATAAACATATAAATAGACATATAGATAGATATATAGATAGATAGATAAAAATATAAATTAGAAGATTTATAAAAATAATAATAGACAGATTGATGGGTAGATAGATAGACAAATTAATAGATAGATTGATAGAAAGAGAGATAGACAATTAATCGACAATTAGATAGATAGATATACAAATATATAAACCATTCAAAATATAGATAGATAGATATACAAATATATCTTCCATCAATAGATAGATAGATAGACGTATCATTAGACAAATAAATAAACAAATAATCAAATATATAGATAGATAGATAAATAGATAGATCAATAGATAGACAAATGGATATACATATAGATGGATAGATAAATAGATAGATATATATGTAAATAAATAGATAGGAATAAAGATAGACCAATAGATAGACACATAGATAGTTAGACAGATAGATTGATAGATATATAGAAATATAGAAAGAAAGATAGAGAGATAGAATTATAGAAAGATAAATAGATATATAGATCGATAGATAGATACGTAGATAAATATACAGATAGATAGAAAGATATATAGATAGATTATATAGATATATATATATAGATAAATATGTAGATTATTAGCGAGATAGATAGATAGATGAATATACATATAGATAGATTGATAGAAAAATAGATAGATTATTCGAGATATAGATAGACAGATAGATATATAAATAGATATAGAGATAGATAGATAGATAGATAGACAGATAAATAGAATATTAGACAGACAGATAGATAAATAGAATATTAGACAGACAGATCGATAGATAGTTATACAAATAAATAGATAATTAGACAGCTAGATAGACACATAAATAGACAGATTATTAAACAAATTGATAGATAGATAGATAGATAAATACATAAACAGATAGAGAGATAGAGAGATAGATAGACAAATAGATAGACATATAGACATATAGATGGACAGATAGATAGAGACGCAAATAGATAGACAAATAGATAGAAAGATAGATAGACAAATTAGTAGACATTCAAACATACAGATAAAATGAAAAATAGATAGGTAAACATATAGATATATCGTTTAATAAATATATTGATAGATATATATATATATATATATAGACAAATATATAGACAAATAGATATTATATAGATAGATAGATAGTTTGGTAAACAAATTCATAGATTGATAAATAGACAGATATATAGACAAATAAAAATAGAGAAAGAAATAATATAAGATAAATAGCTAGTAAAATAGACAAATAGATAGAATAATAGATTGACAAATAGATACACTGATAAATAGATAGATAAATTGATAGACACACTGACAACTAGATTTATAGAATGAATGACAGATAGATGAAGAGAAAGATAAAGACATAAATAGTTATATAGAAAGATAGAACTACAAATAAATAGACATAAAGATTGATAGATAGTCAAATAAAACAAACAAACATATAGACCTATAAAAGATAGATAAGTAGATAGTTTGGTAGATATATTAATAGTTAAGTAGATTGAGTGATTGATTGATATACAAATAGATAGACATACAGATAGATCGACAGATAAATATATAGATATATAAGTAGATTGATATATAGATATTCATATATAGAGACATTAAGATTAAAAGATAGTTTTCCATATTGATAAACACTTTGATAGATAGATTGATATAAACATTATTATAAAAATTGATATACATATCAAAAAAGATATAGATAGATAGATAGATTAATTGATTGATAATTGGTTGATTGATTGATATATAGATAGACAAATAGATAGATAGATAGATATATAGATAAATAGATAGATAGCTAGATAGATAGATAAACAGATACATATGCAGATAATAGATAAAAAGATAGATAGTTATAGAGATAGGTAGATAGATAGATAGATAGATAGACATATCGATAGCGAAATAGATAGATACATATATATATATATATATATATATATATATATATATATATATATATATAGTTACAAAGATAGACAGATAGATAGAATGATAGATAGACTGATATATATAAAGATAGATAGATATATAGATAGATAGGTAGATAAACAGATAGATAGTTAGACAAATAAAAAGATAGATAGTTAGACAGACAGACAGATAGATAGATAGATAAATAGATAGATAGATAGTTAGATAGTTAGATAAACACATATATAGAGAAATAGATAGATATACAGATAGACAAAAAAATTGATTGATTGATTGATTTATAAACATTTAGATTGACACATTGGTAGACATATTAATATATAGATTGAAAAATTTATAGATAGATTGATATAAAGATTAATAGACATATTGATATATAGATTCATAGATAGAAAGATTTACAAATTAAATGATAGAGAAATAGATATATATATAGATAGATAGATAGACAAATAAATAGATAGATACATAAATAGATAGATAAATATATAGATAGATAGCTAAATATAAAAATTATAGATATATAGTTATATAGACAGAAAAATAGATAGATATATTGTTATATAGACAGAAAGATTAATAAAGAAATAGATAGATTGATAGATTGATTATTATATAGATAGATACATAGATAGATAATAAATATACATATAGATAAATACAAAATCATCAAATTGATAAATAGATATATAGATAGATATTAGATAGATAGATAGATAAATAGATATGATGATAGATAATTAAATAGATAGACATGTTGATTGATAGATAGAAAAATATATAGACAGATAGATGAATTATTTGATAGATAGATAAATAAATAGATAGATTGATATATGTATTATTACAAAGATAGATAGACAAATATATAGATAGATAGATAGATAGACTAAAAGATAGATAGATAGATAGATAGATAGACTAAAAGATAGATAGATAGGTAGACAGTTTGATAGATAGATAGAAAGAGAGGTTGATTGACAGATAGATAGGAAAAAAAATGATAAAAGGATAGACTCGTAGATAGATAGAAAAATTGATTGATTGATTAACAAATAGATAGATAGAGAGATAAATAGATATATAGATAGATAGAGGGAAAGACAAATAATTAGACATATTGATAGATAGATATATTGATAGATAGATATATTGATAGATAGATATATTGAAAGATGGATAGAAAGTTAAATAGATGAATATATAGATAAATACACACATATAAAGATAGATATATAGATAGATAGATAGATAAATAGATAGATAGATAGATCGATATATAGATAGATAGGCACATAGATAGATACATAGATAGATAGATAGATTATTAGATTGGTAGATAGACAGATTGATAGACAGATAAATTTAGAGATAGATCAATCGATAAATATATAGATAGATAGTTAGAAAAATAAATAGATTGATACATAGAAAGATAGATAGACACATAGATTTATAGATAAAATGATAGATAGAAAGATAAATGGATACATTTACAATAAGATAGATATATTGATAGATAGAGAGATAGATGGATACATTTACAACCAGAAAGATAGATTGATAGATAGATAAATAGAATGATAAATAGATAGATTGATAGAAAGATAGATAGATAGATAAAAAAATTAATAGACAAAAAGATAGATAAAAAGATAGAAAAATAGATAGATAGATACATAGACAAATAGATTGACGGATAGATAGAGAGATAGATATATATATATATATATATATATATATATAGACAGAGATATTAATAGATATACAGATAGATAGTCACATATAAAGACATATAGATAAATAGATAGATATATAGATAGATAAAAATATAGGTAGAAAGATAGATCGATTGATCGATAGAAAGATTAATAGACAGATAGATAGATAGATTTGTAGATAGATTGATACATAGTTGGATATACAAATTGATAGAGAGAGTAATATATAGATAGCTAAGACAAATTAAAAGATAGATAGAAAGACAGATAGATTTATATATATATATATATATATATATATATATGTAGATAGATAGATAGATAGGCAAATTGATAGATAGATAAATATAAAAATATATAAATAGATAGATAGATAGATTTTTTGACAAATATATAGAAAGATAGACAAATATATCGATATATAGATAGATATATGGATAGATTTATATATAGATCAATAAGTAGATTATTAGATAGATCGATGGATAGATATATGAAAAATTGATATACATACATCCAGATAGATAGATAAATAGATAGATAGACAGATATATTGATAGATAGTTATATAGATAAATAGTCATATAGATAGATTAATAGATAGATAAAAAGACAGATGGACAGATTTATAGATAGATAGATAGATAAATAGATAGATATATAAATAGATAGACATATAATATATAAATAGATAGATAGATATATTGTCAAATAGATAGAAAGATGATAGACATATAGATAAACTTATAGATAGGCAAATAGATAGGTAGATAGACAGACATATAGATAGATAGATAAATATATAAATATATAAATATATAGAAAGATAGACATTTAAATAGATACATAGTCATACAAATAGTTAGGAAAAATAGACAGTCATGTAGATAGATAGTTTGGAATATAGACATTAAGAGAAAAAGTTAGACAACCCGACAGATAAACATATAGATAGGCAGAAAAAGATAGACAAATAGACATAGAGATAGATAAATATATAGATAGATAAATAGTTCGATAGATAGATTGATTAACAAATAGATAGACAAATAGGTATATTGATTGATTTTAGATTGAAAGATAGAAAGAAAGAAAGATAGATAGATAGATATATAGATTGATTGATTGATAGAAAAATAAATAGACACATAGATATATAGATAGATAAATAGAAAGAAAGAAAGATAGATAGATAGATAGATAGATAGGCAGATAGATAGACAAAAAGTTATACAGAAAGATTGACAAATTGATATACATAAAGATAAATAGAGAGATAGACAAATAGACATGTAGATAGAAAGATATATAAATAGACAGATATACATACATATATATAAATAGATATATAGATAAATAGATAGACAGACAAATAGATAAATAAATTGAATCATATATAAATTTATAAATAATTAGATAGATAGACAAATAAACAGACGTATAGATAGACAGATAAATTGATTAATTAATTGATTGAGAGACACATAAATAGATAGATAGATTGATTGATTGATTGCCATATTAATAGATAGATTAAGAGTCAGAATGATAGATAGAGTGATAGACAGATTGATGCATAGTTTCATATACAAATTTGATTGAGAGATTGATATACATATAGATAGACAAATTGAAAGACAGATACATAAATATATTTTTAGATAGAAAGAAAGAATGATAGATAGATAGTTGATAGAATGATACATAGACAAACATATATATATATATATATATATATATATATATATATATATAGGTAGAATGATAGATATATAGATAGACAATTAGATAGAAAAAAAGATAGACAAATAAATACCCAAATAGATAGATAGATAGACAAATAGATAGACAAATAATTACAAAGATAGATAGATAGATAGATAGATAGATAGATAATCATATAGATAGAGAGATCGATAGATAGATACTTATATAGAGAGAAAGGCATATATATAGACAGATAAATACACATATATATAGATAGATAGATAAAAAGATAGATAGATAGACAAATAGTCAGACATCTAAATAGATAGATACACAAATAGATAGATAGTTAGATAGACAGATAGACAGATAGATATATAGATAAATATATATATAGATAGATAGATAGATAGATATACAAATAAATAGATAGATAGACAAACAAATAGTCATGTAGATTGGTAGATAAAATAGATAGGGAGAAAAAATAGACAAATAGATAAATAAATTGATAGACACATTAATAGATACATAAATAGTTTGACAGACAAATTGATTAATAGATTGATAAAAAATAGGTAGATTTATTGATAAATAAATTGATAGGTAGAACAATATAAAGATATATATATAGATAGATAGATAGATATACAATTAGATAGATAAATAGATAGAAAGAAAGATAAATAGCCATATAGATAAAGATAAAGATATATGAAAGATAGACATAATGATTTATAGATAGATAGATAGACAATAGATAGATAGATAGATAAATAAATAGATAGATAATTAGATAGATAGTTAGATAAATAGATAAATAGACATATAGATAGTCACATAGGATACATATAGATAGACAGATAGTAAGATAGATAGATAGATTTATTGTTTGATAGGAAAATTAATAGATAGATTAATAGTTAGATTTATAGATAGCTTGATTGAGAGATTGATATACAATTTGATATAAAAATTGATAGAGAGATTAATAGATTGAAAGATATATAGATTGAAAAACATGTAGATAGATAAATTGCTAGATAGTTTGATAGAAAAATAGATACATAGATAAGTAGATAGATATTTAGATGAATATATAGACACATTTTTAGAAAGATAGAAAGATAGATAGATAAACAAACAAATTGATTAGATAGATAGATAGTCAGAATGATAGATAGATAAATATATAGATATACAAATAGATAGTCAAATCGACAGATAGATAGATACATAGATAAATATATATATAGATAGTCATATAAATAGATAGATGGATGGATGGATAAAAAGACATATAGATTGATAGATAGATTAATATGCAGATAGATAGATAGATAGATAGACAGATATATTGATAGATATATATTTAGTTAGATTGATAGATAGATAGTCACATAGATAGAAAAATCGATAGACAAATACATAGATAGATACATCGACAAATAGATAGACAAATAGGTAGATAGATTGATAGATAGATAGATAGATTGATTGATTGATAGATAAATAGATAAATAAACATACAAATATTTATGCATGCAAATTGTCAGGTAGATTGATAGTTAGGCTGATTGACAAATAGAAAGACTAAAAGATATCCAGACATATAGATAGATAAACATTCAGACAACCAGACACATAGACAAATAGACAGATAGACAAACTGACAAATAGATAGATAGATAGATAGTCAGACAGACAGATAAATAGATAGATACATATTTTGACAAACATATTGATAGATACATTGATGGACAAATAGGTAGATTAAATGATAAATAGATTGATATAATGAAAGATAGATAGGTAGATAGATAAATAAATGGAAAAATAGATATATAAATAGATAGATAGATCGATAGATATATAGATACACATATAAATAAATAGATAGATAAACAGACAGATAGACACCTAGATAGTCACATAGATAGATAGAAAGATAGATATACCGATAGATAGACATAAATATGGACCAATATTTGTTCATATTAATAGAAACATTGATAGATTGATTGATAGATAGATTTATAGATAGATTGATAGACAGATTGATATATATATTAATAGAAAGATATATATGAAGATAGATAGATAAATAGATAGATAGACAGATATTTTGAAAAAAATAATGATACATAGATAGATAGATAGTTAGTTAGTTAGATAGATAGAAATATAGAAAGATAGATAGATAAATATACAGATTTATATTTAGATATATAGATAGATATATAGATAGATATATAGAGAGATAGAGAGATAAATTAATAGATAGACATATAATTAGATTGATTGAGAGATAGATAAATAGATAGACAAATAGATTGATAGTGATAGATAGATAGATTGATTGATTGATAAATAGATAGATAGATATATAGATAGACATATATATAGATAGACAGACAGATTAATTGATTGATTGTTAGATAAATAGAAGAGATAAATAGATTGAAAAATAGATAAATAGATAAATAGTCAAATAGATAGATATATAGATATATAAATATATAGATAGCCATATAGATAGACAGACAGATTGATTGATACATAGATTAATAGATATATAGATAGATAGGCACATACACTATAAGAAATTATCTGTTTAGCTATGAAAATTTGCTAGGCAAATAATCCCTAACTAATTTCAAATGGATTAGCTAGGGAATAGCAAGATATGTTTGATTTTATATCAAATGAATAATTTGTGATGGATTTTTGATGGAGTAGTGATAAAAATTTTCGATGGAACAATATCTCTAGCCAATATTGTCTTAGATTTTTGTACAAAGATTGGCGGCAAGTTTATCAACAAATTTATTAATGGATTTTTCATAGCTAATTAGCTATAGAAAAAATCCTCACTAAATAATTATCTTGAAATTTATCTTTAGAATTTAATATTAATAGCCATGCTTTTGAATTTTAAAAATCAGAGGCTGGCATTGTGAATTTTGGCTATAGATTTTTAAAAATTTTCATATGCCGGCATTGGGAATGATGACTATTTAATTAAACCAATTGGCATCATTCACAATGCCAGCATTTGAATTTCAAAAATTATTAAATGCCGACTTTATGAATGGCTGTTATTTTATCAAACGAATAGTCGTCATTCTCAATGCCAGCTATTGAATTTAAAAATTTTCAAATGCTGGCATTGGGAACGAAGGCTATTTAATTAAACTAATATCTGTCATTCATAACACTAGCTTTTGAATGAGTTTATCCCTGTTTGATCTTTTTCTCCCTTCCTCCATTTTTCTTTTATTCATTTTCACCTAATCCCCTGAATTTTTCAGCCATTTATTCCACAAGTGGCCTCCTCCTCCCCACCAAACCCTATAGCTGCAAACAATTCAGCATTTGCATATTATATAGAAAGTTTCATCAGTCTTCTAATTATCCACATCTCAAGTGCAAAAAATGAAATTATAGGATACATAGATTCTATTGTATCCAACTGAAAAAATTAAAAAATAAATTTAAACCATATCTCAAGCTAACACACACACACATGAGTTCTAATCATCCAACAAATACATAAGAATGCTAAACATTAAATCATATCTATGATGCAGAACTAACACATTTCTCCCATGTCCTATAAAAAGAGTTGCAGGTGGCTCCGGACCGCCCATCCGGCTGGTCCCTTCGCTTTTGCCATTATTGGTTTGGAAATTCAACGACAGAAGATGAGTCTGCCTATACCCGGCGTCTCATTCTCGCAGACCTTTGCTCACCCCCAACTCGATGAGTACGTTGATGAGGAGTCATGTCCTTCTATAAAAAGTATTATTATTCTGGATTCAGAAGGGATGCGAATAGCTAATAAATACTACTCCAATGAAATGCACACAAACAGTGCAAAAGAAGCTTTTGAGCAAGCAATATTTATGAAGACTCAGAAATCAAATGCCCGAACTGAAGTGGAAATTACTATACTCGAGAATAACATAACCGCATACAAGTTTGTTCAAGATCTTCACTTTTTTGTTACGGGGAGTGAACATGAAAATGAACTCATTCTAGCTGCAGTTCTACAGGCTTTTTTTGATGTCGTGAACATTCGTCTCAGAGGCAACGTGGACAAGAAAACTGCACTTGAGAATCTAGATTTGATTTTCTTATGTATTGATGAGATTGCAGATGGCGGTATTATCATGGAAACTGATGCAAATGCTATCTCTGCCAAGATAAATACAATGGATGGCGCTCCATTCGCCGAGCAGACCTTAACTCAGGCATTGGCCATGGCACGTGAACATCTAACAAGATCCCTTCTTTAATGATAAGCACAAAAAAGAGGGTTGGGTTGAAGTAACTATACATTTTCCATTAACTCTTGGCAAATGTTTTTTATATTTATTTTGTGCTAGAAACATACATAATTTTTTTTCCTATTACTCTTCGTAACGTAAACATTGATTTGATCCAGTTTGATCTAGCAAGAATTGCAGAATGATTTTTTCTTCTGCAAAAAAAAAAAAGAGTTGCAGGTGGCTCCAGCCATTTTCTGTGCATAGTCAACAAGTACTCTCGCAATCTAATCCCATGTATGAACAATCTCTTAAAGATATTGGTTGTGGGAGGCATCATACCGAGTGGCTCAAACTTGATTTCACCTTGGCAACAAAATATGTACCCTCCTTTCTGTTTCAATCAAAACACACAAAATATCGCATGCAACAAAAAATATATAAGCATATTTATTTAAAAGACTTGAAGAAGATAAATTTAACACACACACACAACTTTAGTAGGAATTGTGTCCAAGATTATAAAAGAATATCTTGGATAATCAGAAGGAACAAGCACTTTTAGAGGAATTGTGTCAATATGGGGGTAGGGAATGTGATGCATCAATTTGAGTGGGTATGTAAGGTGATATGCAGGTGTGTAGGGGTATAAACATCTTGGATGATGGGTAAAAAGTAGGCATTGTCGGCTAGAAGTGTACCTAAACCACTCTCACTATCTGAACCATGACCAAACCCACCATCTCGAGCATGACCTTTGTGATCAATTCCCGCTCTCCCTCTCCTTCTACCTCGAATGGGATGCATACGTGATGGTGTTGACGACACTGGAGGTCTAATAAATGGTTCATGTGATGTCGAAGCTCCTTTAGTGTACTCAGTGATATGATGGTCTTCACCAATCTTGTGTAACACCGATCAGGCAATATGATGTATGTCACATAAAGCACTAAGGGTATCAACACGAGAGCGAATGGCTATGTTTACCATAGAGAGCAATCTAAGTGAACCAAAAAAAAATTATAATTACATAATCTAATTATTAAAAATTAGGCAAAATATTTTAGAAACACATGATTCTAACATACCAAAAGATCCATACTACCGGCTATAGTATGGAACCCCATATCTTCCCTATGAAGTAATGGTGTCATAAAACATCATGTAATATGATGATACCACTGCATGTATGGATAATGAAAGTCCATTAAAACTACCATATGGGGTGAAGTGATAATCCTAGCCACTCATGTCTCCTATAATTTTATGTATGTTTCATGATACATCACCCAATCGCACTAGTATCATCTACGTGCATCCATGGCATGCAAATGTTGCTCGTAAGAGCAAGCTGGAGGTATCTCTTGATGCATCCCAAATTGGTGCAAAGCTTTAATTGGATGATGCCACTCAACAATCTTGAAACAAATAAGTTGTGACATCATCTTCTAGATCTCCTGATCAGCTAAGCAGATATATGAGAGCTGATCAAGTAACTCTCCCATGAATGGTTGCCATGACACCTACATGTGAACACATAATATCAATAAATTTTACAATAATATGAATATAATTAATATAGAACCATATAATTTTACATAAACATTACCTGATCAGAAGTCTATGCATCTAGCTGATCTCAGTTTAGGAGGAGTACACCCGATGGGTTATTCACCCATGTCAAAGGTACTCTTCATCTACACCCTAGTAAAAAAGCTAGCTCTACCTCTGGCTTTGCCAGTGATTGAGCTGGTAATCCATTGCAAATAGCCTTAGGTAGGTCACCATCCCCGAAATCGACATCAGCATCTTGTAAGGCATGAGCGGGTGGTGGTGTTATATCTACGTGTGGTTGCCCAAAATTGGGCCGCCCGACGTGAAGTCTCCCCCAAGACCATAGCTGAATATAAAATAATGAGAAAGTGGGTCATAATATTGTAATTTGTATATTGCGTTAAGAAAAATATGACAAATCATCCATACATAACAACATACATTTTCATTTATTACATACTTGTATGACTGTAATACAACTGCTAATACCATGGCCATGATTTAAGCTAGCTCGCCATAACTCACGGTATGTATGTGATAGTACTACACCACCCCAACTATATACCGTAGTATCCATCAAATCTCAATGTAGTGAGAGAAAGAACATTAGAACATACACACCCTTCTTGTCCACAAATAAGAAGGATCCAATAAGCACTAAGATGAACCCACATGCACAATGCTCTAATGTGACCTCATCTACTATAGGTGGTGGGGTGTATAACTAGATACATAACCACCACAAGGAGATAGTGGCTCCTCTGATAGCATCGGTGGATGGGATGACACCGAGCAACTCTACGCACAACACCTCCATATCAAACACATGTGCCAGTGACTGCTGGGTCTTGGATACGAAGGCCAAGGAGGATGACTACATCCTATAAGATAATCATCATCTCCCCTACTAGCACATGAAATGTGTGTGTCTCGGGTCACCATCTCTCGATGAGTGAGGTGATAAGTGGCCAATCGATCATAATGTGGCCCAAAAGATACATACCATAAAATCCAGCCCTAATCATATATGGCTGAATCCAAATATCCATCCTCCACATAGTAATGAAGACTCTCATCTATTGTCGAGGGCAGAGGATCTCCTGAAGCTATAAGCAACGAAACAACCAAATTTAAAAGTGATTATGTATAAATTAAATGTTAAAATTACTAATAGTAATTGCTAATTAATAAATTATGTACTTGCTCGGTATCTGCTAAGTGTGATCAGTGTCTATCTTGCATACCAAGATAGATGTATCCAACAGATCCACATCATGAAAACCCCTAGCCATATCTATAAGATATAACAAATCCAGAATAATTGTCAAATATGGTTATCAATTTTAATCACAATGATAATTTATAATACACACATAGAATAAGAATATTTTATTCAATAGAATAAGTCTGATACAAGACAACAACAAAATATTTAGGGCCTCATTTACAAGAAATTAATGTTAGTACATAAGTATTATACCGAATAACAACAAAAAAGTGAGGCCTCATTTACAAATAAACAACTAAACTTGATTTCTATTCTTACAAGACCACTGATTGTGACCCTCTTGTTTGCACAACCTACATTTTATCTTAGTTTTCTCCTCCCTAATGTCCATTTCATTATGCAAATAGATTGATTTAGGATAGCCACTGACTTTATTATTTCATTGACCAAGGATCTATAATTATTGGACTATAATTTATCTATTTATTTCTCTACCATTCTATCTATTTATCTATCTATTATTCAATCTATTAATTTGTATATTAATTTGTTTACCAGTCTTTTTATCAATTTATCTATCAATCTATCTTTCATTATATCTATCAATCTATCTAGCTATTTGTCTGTCAATCTATCTGTTTATCTATCCATCTATCAATATATCTATCATTATGTATATCTATATATCTCTCTATCAATCTTTCTATTAATCTATTTATCAAACTATCTATATATCTGCTTATCTACTGTCTGTCTATTTGTTTGTATGTTTGTCTATTTGTCAATCTATTTGTATATCTATCTAACAATCTATCTGCCAATCCATTTGTCTATGTATCTTTCTATCTATCTATTAATTTATCTATCCATATATCATTCTATCTATTTGTTGGTCTATGTATTTATCTATCTATCTATCATTCTATAAATATGTTTATCAATCTATCTATCTATCATTCTATCAATATGTTTATCAAGCTATCTATCAATCTATCTATTAATCTATCTATCATTCTATCTAGCTATATGTCTATCTATTTGCCTATCTATCATTCTATTTATTTTCCAATCTATCTGTCTATCTATTTGTATATTAAACTATCTATTTATATGTCTATTGATTTGTCTATCTATTAACTATTTATAAGTCTATCTTTCTATCTATCTATTTGTCTATCAATATATCTATCAATATGTCTATCTATTTGTTTATCTATCTATTTATATATATGTCTGTCTATCTATCTATCTATCTATCTATTTGTTTATCTATTTGTCTATCAATTTGTCTATAAAGCTAACTATCTTTCTATCTATGTTTCTATATATGTAACTATCATCATATATATTTATCTAATAATCTATATAGTTGTCTATATATCTATCTATATATCTGTCTATATATCTATCTATATATATGTGTGTCTATTTATCTATTTATTTGTCTATCTGTTTATTTACCTATCTATCTCTCAGTTTATATGTATGTCTCTCTATTTATTCATCCATCAATATATCTATCTATCTATATCTCTATCTATCTATCTATCCATCCATTTGTATATCTATCTATATAACTATCCATCTATCTATCTATATATCTATTTATCTATCTATCTATTTGTCTATCTATATGTATATCTATTTGTCAATCTATCTAACTATCTTTCTATCTATTTGTCTATCTATCTATCTATTAATATATCTATCTATATCTCTATCTTTCTGTTTATCTATCTATCTATCTGTGTGTGTGTGTTTGTGTGTGTGTGTGTGTATCTATATCTATATGTATATCTATTTATCTATCAATCTTTCTATCTATTTTTCAATTTATATGTCTATTTATTTCACTATCTATGAAACTATCTATTTATCTATTTGTTTATCTATATATCTATATATCAATATATCTACCAATCTATTTATATGAATATATTTCAATCAATCATTCTTTCTATATATATGTTTATCTATTTTTCTATTTAACTATCAATATATCTATCAATTTTCTGTCTATGTATCTTTCTATCAGTCTATCTATCTATCTATATGTGTATATATATGTCTATCAATCAACCTTTCAATCAATCTCTCTATTTATTTATCTATATATCTATCAATTAATCAATCAATCAATCTGTCTGTCTATATATATGTCTATCTATATGTTTATCTATATATCAATCAATATATATCTAGGTATCTATATAATAATCTATCTATATATTTTTCTATGTATCTATTATATACTTATATGTCTAACTATCAATGAATCAATCTATCTGTCTATCTATCTATCTAACTATCTATTTGTCTATATATCTATCTATCATTCTATATCTCTATAGCTCTATTTATCTATCTATATATTTATCATTGTTTATCTATTTATCTATCTATCAATCTAACTATCTATTTTTCTATCTAACTATTTATATTTCTTTGTATCTATCTATCTATCTATCTGACTATTAATCTGTCTATGAATCTATCTATCTATCAATCATTCTATTTGTATATATATATATATCTATCTATCTATCTTTATGACCATCGATCTGTTTATCTATCTATATACATATTTGTCTATCTATCAATCTCTTTATCTATCTATGTTTCTATTTATTTTCAATCTATCTTTCTATCTATATATCTCTTCATCTATCAACATGTATATCAAACTATATATTTAACTATCTTTCTATCTATCTATCTTTTTGTCTATCTATCTATCTATTTATCTATCTTTGTTTCTATCTATCTATTAATCTTTCTTTGAATCTATTTATGAATATATTTATCAATTAATCATTTTATCTATTTATCTATCAATCTATCTATCAATCAATTTGTCTATCAATCTATATATCTATATATCTATCGATCTATTTGTTTATCTTTTTATCATTCTATCAGTCTATCAACTCTCTATTTGTCTATGTGTCTATCTATCTATATAACTATCAGTCAATCTACCTACCTACCTATCTATCTGTCTATGTATCTATCTATCTATTTATCTATCTATCTATTTATCTATCATTCTATCTATTTCTCGATCTATTATTCTATCTTTCAATCTGTCAATCAATCTCTTTACCCATCTATCTATCAATTTATCTTTCAATTTATCTATCATTCTATCTATCAATCTTTCTAGCTATTTGTCTATCTATCTATCTATCTGTCTATCTACCTGTCTATCAATATATCTATCATTTTGTCTATCTATCTATCTTTCTACCAATCTTTCTATTAATCTATTTATTAAACTATCTATATATCTGCTTATCTATTATTTTTATATTTGTTTGTATATTAGTCTATTTATCTTTTTCTCTATCTGTCTGTCTATCTACCTACCTGCATGAATGTCTGCCTGCCTGACTAATTGACTAATTAACTATCTGTCTGTCTATTTATTTGTTTGTCTATCAATATGTCATCTATTTATCTACTAATCAATTTTCCTATTTGTCTGTCTATCTATTTATCTATCTACTTGACTATCTATCTATCTATTTATCTATCTATTTATCTATCTATCTATCTATTTTTCTTTCTATCTATTTGTCTATCTATCTGTCTATCTATCTTTTAGTCTACCTATCTATCTAACTATCTATCTACCTATCTATCAATCAATCTTTCTTTCTATTTCTCAATCTATCGGTATATCTTTCTATATATCTATCTATCAATTTTTGTATTTTTCAGACAATCTTTCTATCTATCTAACTATCTAACTATCTTACTATCTATCTATTGATTTGTATATGTATCTACTATCTATCTATCTATTTATCAATCTATTTGTCTATCTATCTATCTATCTATTTTTCAATCAATCAATCTATCTATCTAATAATCTATCTATCTTTTTGTTTATCTATTTGTCTTTGTATCTTTTTATTTAACTACCTATCTATTAGTCTATCTAAATATCTATAGATATGTGTATTAATCTTTCTAATAAATTGTCTATCAATCTATCTAACTATCTATTTATCATTTTATTAATGAATCTATCCATCTATCTTTCTATATAAATATCTATCTATCTATTTTTCTATCTTTCACTCTATTTATCTATATGACTATCTATCTGTCAATCAATTTTTGTATTTATCAATCTATATATCTAGAAGTCTATCAATCTGTCTATCAATTTGTCTATCTATTAGTTTTTTAATCTGTCTATTAATCTTTATATTAAACTATTTATATATCTGTCTATATATTTGTTTATCTTACTTTATGTATATTAATTTATCAATTTGTTTGTCTATCCATTTGTTTATCTACCTGCATGGTTGAATGTCTGCCTAACTGATAATCTATATCTTTATCTATCTGTCTGTCTATCTATCTATCTTTCTTTCTTTCTTTCGTTCTGTCTAACTATCTATTTGTATATCTATTTGTATATTTGTATGTATGTCTATACGAATGCTAATCAATCTATGTATTATTCTATCAATCAATTTGTCTATCAATCAATCTATTATTCTATAAATCATTCTATCTATCAATATGTGTATTTATCTATCTATATATCTATCTATCTATTTAATTGTCTATCTATCCATTTATCTATTGGACTATGTATCAATCTATATATATGTGTTTCTATTTATCTATCTATTTGTCTATCTATCTGGCAATCAATATGTCTATTAATCTCTCTATTAAAATATCTATACATCTATCTATTTCATTCTCTATCTATCTATTTGTTTATTTGTTTGTATGTCTATCTATCTATGTGTATGTTTGTGTGTATCCATGCCTAACTAAATGTCAGCATACCTATCTATCTATATATCTATTTGTTTATCAGTTTTTTTGTGTCTATTTCTATTTATTTGCTTGTCTTTCTATCTATTAATCTATCTCTCTATCTATCTATTTGTCTATCAATCTATGTATCTATCTATCAATCTATATATCTATATATATGTTTATCTAACTATCTATCTATCTATTTTTCTAAATATATTTATATCTCTCTATCTATCAATCTCTTTGTCTATCTATCTTTCTATCTATCTCACTATCTATCAATTTATCTATTTTCATATCTATTTGTCCATCAATCTATCTATCTATTTTTTTTATCAATTTATCTATCTAACTATCTATCTATCTATGTATCTATTTTTTTATCTGACTATCTATCTATATGTCTATCTATTTTCAAACAATATGTTTATCAATCTTTTATCTATTGGTCTATCAATCTATCTATTAACCTATCTCTCAAACTATATATCTTTCTATTTATCTATCTATCTATTTTTCTAAATATCTTTATATCTCTCTATCTATTAAATCTCTATGTCTATCTATTTTTCTATCTATCTCTTTATCTATTTATTTATCTATCTGCATATCTATTGTCTATATATCTATCTATTTCTCAATCAATTTATCTATCTAACTATTTATCTATCTATGTATCTATTTTTATATCTGACTATCTATATATCTATCTATTTTCTATCAATATGTCTATCAATCTTCTATCTATTTGTCTATCAATTTATACATTAACCTATCTATCAAACTATATATCTATCTGTTTATCTATTTGTTTATCTCTATATCTGTCTATTTGTTTGTGTGGTTGTCTATCTATCTGTCTTTCTATTTGTCTATCTGCCTACCTGACTATCCATTTATCTATTTATTTTTCAATCTATTATTTGTATGTTTGTCTATTTATTTTTTGTTTGTCTCTCTATTTATCTATCTACCTACATGAATATCTAATTGACTATCTCTTAATCTATCTATCTATCTATTTATCTTTCTCTCTATAATAATATTTTTCTATGCATATATCTATCTATCTATATATCTATCTTTCTATCTATGTGTCTATTTGTCTATCAGTTTATCTGTCTATTTGTCTATCTACCTTTCTATAGATTGACTACCTACCTGACTCTCTATCTCACTATTAGTCGGTCTCTCAATTTGTATTTGTATCTACATTTTTATCTATCTCTCTGTTATTATGTTTTTTGTCTATTTGTCTATCAATCTATCTATCAATTTTAAAATAAAACTATCTATCAATTTATCTATCAATCTATTAATCATTCTATCTATCTATCAATTAATCTATCTGTCTATTTATTTGTCTATCTATATGTCTATATAACTATCTATCTATCTATCTTTCATTCTATCTACCTATATATCTATTTGTTTATCTTTCAATCTATTTATCTATCTGACTATCTATCTATCTATTTGTCTATCTATCTATCTACCAATTTTATGTCGATTAGTCTATTAATCATTCTTTTAATCTATCTATCAAACTATCTTTCTATTTGTCTAAATATCTATTTATCTTCCTATCTGTGTATCTTTTTGTATATCAGGTAGTATGTCTATTTGTCTATCTGCTTACCTACCTAACTAACTACCTGCCTGACTATCTATATCTCTATCTATCTGCCTACCTATCTATGTGTCTATCTATCTTTCTGTCTATCAATCTATTTGTCTGTCGATTTGTATATCTTTATGTTTGTCAATCTATCTATTTATCGATCTGTCTATCAATCTTTCAATCAATCTTTCTATCAATCTATTTATCAATCTATCAATAATTTTATTTATTAATCTATCTATTTATCGACTTATCTATCTATTTATCTAACTATCTATATACCTGTCTATGTACATCTATATCTTCTTGTTTATCTATATGACTATCTATGTATCTATCTGACTATCTATCAATCTATTTATTTATCTATCTAACTATCTATCCATCTCTCTATCTTTCTTTCTTTCTATGTATTATTTATCTATATCTCTCTCTATTTATGTATCTATCTATTTATTCATCAATTTGTCTATCAATTTGTCTATCAATTTGTCTTTCAATCTACATATCCATCAGTCTATCAATGTGTCTTATAATCTATCTATCATACTATCTATATATTTGTGTATCTATTTGTCTAACAATTTGTTTGTCTGTCAATCTATATATCAATCTGTCTATTTTGTATACATGCCTAACTAATTGTCTACCATCCTGACTATCTATCTATAGATTTTTCCATCTATCTATGTGTCTATCTATCTATTTGTTTGTTTTTCTATCTATCCATATATCTATCTATCTTTTTTTCCTTCTAATAAACTTAATATCTATCTATATATCTATATGTCTATCTATCTATCTATCAAACTATCTAACCTTTTGTCTATCTTTTTGTCTATCAATCTATCTATCAATATGTCTTTGAACCTATCTATCAATCTATCACTCAATCTATCTATCAATATGTATATCAATCTATCTATCTATTTTAAAATTAATTTATCTATCAATCTATTTATTAATCTATATATAAATCAATCAATTAATCTATATTTCTTTCTTTCTTTTTTTCTTTCTTTCTATCTTAATATATCTCTATTTATTTATCTATATATATATATATATACACACACATATCTCCCTCTATCTATTTATCTTTCTGCCTATCTATTTGTCTATTTATTTTTCTATCTATCTATCTATCCATCTATTAATATGTCTATCTATATATATATATATCTATCTATATGTCTATCTGTTTGTTTGTATGTGTGTCTATATATATATCTATCTATTTGTCTACCTGTCTTCATGACTATATGCCTACTTGTATGTCTATCTTTCTATCTGTGAGTCAGTCATTATATCTATCTATCTATTTGTTTGTCTATTTCTATATATGTCAGTACTTATATCTGTCTATCTATCTATCTATCAATATATATGTCTATCAATCTATATATCTCTATCTATATAATTATATATATATATATATATATATATATCTATCTATCTATCTATCTATCTATCTAACTATTTATTTATCTTTCTATCTATCTGTTTATCTATCTATCTATTTATCTATCTATATATTTGTATGTGTATCTATAAGTCTATCTATTTGTCTAACCATCTATATATCCATTTATGTATCTATCTATTTATCTATCTATATATTTTTCTAATAATTTATCAATCGATATATCTATCTATATATTTATCTATGTATCGATATATCTATCTATCATTCAATCAATCTATCTATCTATCTATCTATTAGTCTATCAATTTGTCTATCTATCAGTCTATCAATTTGTCTATCAATCAATCTTTCTATCTATCTTTCTATCTATCTATTTGTCTATTTATCTATCTATCTATCTGTTTGTCTAAGTATCTATATATCTATCTATGTATCTATTTGTCTATCTTTCTCTCATCTCTCTATCTATCTATATGTCAATATATCTATCTATCTCTCTCTATATGTCGATCTATTGTATATTTATGTGTCTAATAATTTATCTAGCTATCTATCTAATAATTTATCTATCAATCAATATGTCTATCAATTTATATATCTATTAGTCTATTTATCTGTCTATAAATCTATCTGTCAAACTATCTATCTATTTGTCTTTCTATCCATCTATATTTCTATTTAGTGTCAATTTGTCTATCAGTTTGTTTGTCTATTTGTCTACTACCTACCTGCCTAATTTTCTACCTACCTAAGTGTCTATCTTTCTATCTATCTATCTATCTATTTATCTCTCTCTATCTATCAATCTTTCTATCTATTTATTTTTCTATTTGTTTGTATATCTATATGTTTGTCTATCCTTCAATCTATCTATGAATATATCTATCAATCTATATATCAATCAATCTATCATTCTATCTATTAATCTGTCTATTTATCTATCTATCTATCTATTAACTATGTAAATATCTATCTATCTATATATCTGTCTATCTATCTATCTATCTTTTTATATATATGACTATATATCTATCTATCTATGTCTCTATTTATCTATCTATTTGACTATCTATTTGTCTATCTATTTATCTATCTTTCTTTCTTTCTATCTTTTAATTTTTGTATCAATCTATCTAACTAACGATATATCAATCTATGTATGAATTTATTTATATAACTTTCTATATATCTATCTATGTATTTGTCTATCAATTTGTCTATCAATTTATTTGTCTATCTTTCAATCTGTGTCAATCTATTTGTCTACCTACTAGATTGATTGTATGACTCCCAGATTGTTTGTTTATCAATTGTTTTTTGTTTGTGTTCCTTTCTATTTCTTTGTCTATTTGTTTATCTCTCTATGTCTATATATCAATGTGTCTATTTATTTGTCTATCTATATGTCTATATATATACCTCTCTATCAATATATATAAAAATATATAAATATATATATATTTCTACTTGTCTATCTATTTGTCTAACTATCTTCTATCTATGTCTCTATCTATCAATCAATCTATCTATCTATCTATTTATCTATCTGTATATCTATATGTTTGTTATCTATATATCTATTTGTCTATATATCTATCTATCTATCTATTTATTTATCTATCTATCTATAAATCTTTCTATCTATATTTTTAACTATGTATTTGTCTATCTATTTGTCTATCTATTTGTTTATATATCTATCTTTCTATTTATCGATCTATCTATCTGTGTTTATCTATCAATCAATTTATCTATCTATCCATTTAAAAATCTATTTATATATCTATCTATTTATCCATCTGTCTATATATATTTGTATCTATCTATCTATCTATCTGTCTATATATCTATCCATATATATATATATATATATCTATCTTACTTACTTTCTTTCTATCTATACTGTCTATATATCTTTATATCTATATATATCTACCTATATGTTTATCTATCTATATATCTATTAGTCTATCTATCTGTCTGACTATCTATTTATCTATCTATGTATTAGATTATCTACCTGTCTATCTATTGTCTATCTATCTATCTATCATATTTCTGTTTATTTACCTATCTACCTATATGTTTATTTCACTATAAAAAAATATTTTTTTAGCTATAAAATTTAGCTAGGGAAATAATCTCGAGTTAATTAGCGAGGCATTAGCTAGGGAATATTAAAAGATGTTTGATTTTATATTGAATTATAAATTATCACTGGATTTGTGATAGATTAGATTTGGAAATTTTTGATTGAAAATTGTCCCTAGCTACTATTATCATAAATATTCACGTAGGGGATGATGGGCATTTTAGCAATGATTTTAGAAATAGATTTCCCTTGCTAATTAATTAAAGATAAAATCACTCGCTAAATAATATTCTGAATTTTTTTTAATGATTTTATATTTAATTACTAGCGATTTTTCCTTAAATGATAATTTTCACAAAATATATGCATTTAGCTATGAATGTTTTTCTAGCTATTTTGGCTTGGAATAATTTTCATCGCAAATCTTTTATGATTTAATTTTTTGTATATTATTTGTTTTAATATTTTATGAAATTTTGTATTTTGAAGGTATGTCATAGTTTATAGATGAGCAATCCTTTAAAACGACATTCTTCTCATATAATTATAAATACTGGATATTATAAATATATAATTTATTTAATATAGGCTAAAAAAACTATTATTATGATTATAAAATTTTTAAAAAAATTATACAAAATATTTTTCTAAAAAATTTAATTATGATATTTAAATATTTGTATTTAAAAAACATTAAATAATTAATTATATAATTATAATCATTTTTTATGATATTTTAATTAATAAATAAACATATATAAAATTTACTACTAATAAAAAGCTAAAATATTTAATTGTATGATTAAAATAAAAAAAATTATAAAAATATCTGAATTAACGAATAAACAAGTTAATATTTATATTTTTTAAAATAAAAAATATTTTTATGATTATAGAAATTTTTAAAAAAATATTTACTAGAAGATTTGAAATTTTTGAATTATAAAAAAATTGAAAATTTTCTAAAATTTAAAAAAATAAATTGATATTTAAAGATAAATACATAGATATTTTAATTAATCAAAAAAAATCTTGATGATTTAAAAAATAAATATGTCAGTGTGGTTATTAAAAGAACACTTCAAGTATTTTTTTCGGATTTTAAAAGAGTTATTTAAAATATTACTAATGAAATGTCTTTGTCCTTATCCTAAAAACACTTAAAATTTTTTTTATCCCTATAAACACTTTTGAAAAGTACTACCAAGCTGACCTTAAGTTGATTTGAATTTGAATTTTATTTTTTGTCCCTACTGAAATTTATAAGAATTAAGCAATTGAATAAGATCTTTTCTATTAAGTTATAATATTTCATTTTTATTGAAATAAAATAAATATAACTTTTTTTATTATACTTCTCACTTTAAGTAATTTTTAGAATTTTATAAATTATACTTTTATATCAAATAATATGAAATTTATTGCCTATATAATTATATCATATTATATTCATAAAAAATAAATTGAATTCATAAAAATTTATAACCATAATTTTTGTGTGTGTGTGGTGTGTATGAAATACTTTATTATAATATTTTTATTTTTTTATTTATGAAATAATATCATTTATGGTTAAATAAAAATCTATTTCTTTTTTTTATTTATTTATTTAATTTTTATAATTTTAGTTTTCTTTTATATATTTGTCTCTTTTTTTTATATAATTACATTCATTTTTTTATTTATAGTTTCCGTGATAATGTAAAAATACTAAGGCATTCAAGCACTTAAACCTTTTTATCTATCTTTGTGAAGAGGAAGAGAGGAGAAGTGAAACGGGACTACATGAGCATGTGCAACTGATAATTTTACCTCTTCTTGTTACCAAGTAAGATTACAATGTTCTTCTCCTTCAGAATACTAATTACATTTCTATCTTTCTCTCAATTTGTTTTCCACAGGCAGAGTTTGGTTGATACAGATTAATTGGTTTTAATTTTTTTTTTCATTTTTCCGTTAATTTTTTTCTTCTTTTTTATATTTTAACATCACTTATATAATTTTGACTCTTCACTATGAGTGAAACAACATATGGTTAGTGTAAACTTTGTTCTTTTAATGATTAATTTTTTTGGGTTTTATGGATTTCAAATACAAAATGTATGCTTATTGTTTTCTACTTTTATAACTTAAGTAAAAAAAAGGTATGCATATTGTTTTGTGCTTCTGTAACTTAAGAAAAAAAAATTCTATGAGAGATCAAATTTAACTTTTCTAGAGTTAAATTTGATCTATTTGGTATTAATGATAAAATATGAACCACAGATGCCATTCTATGCTAGATCTTGGTGTTTCAAAACAAAGTAACTCAAGTTCATCAACTGATTCTAATGTGATGTATCTGTTTCACTTGAATATCTCTACGATGTAGGTTGTTGGTGTACAATTTGTCATTAACTGACAATCTAGTTTCTGATTCCCAAAAAATCATTATTTCTTTATTTATGAATGATTATCATGTGGTTCATCTGGCTTTACATTCGAGTTTATGTTAGAAGAATATAAGCATTTCTTTGAAACTAATCTTCTTTGTTTTGGATTTTAGAATTGGTTTTAGTCTTGATGGTATCATATCTGCATTTTATGTTTCTTCTCAGCTGATCACTACTATATTTTTCATTGAGTTTTATTTCTAATTTGGAATTTGAATTCTACAAATTTAGCTATTCTTTTTTTTAATCTCAATTGAACCTATGATTCTATGCATGTTTTTTTAGACTTGCACCGTAATATTCAAAATTTGATTTGATTATCTTTTTTCATTTTTTTTATTTTTGCTTTTGCCTGGATCTGCACCACAAGCTTAATATTCTCTTTTTCTATAAGTATAAATGAATATAAAAAAACTTATTGAAATAAGAGGAAGTACATATAATTGTAGAATATGAATGCAAATACACCCATAGACTATGTTGTGCTCCAACTATCACCTAAATCATCATTGTTTGATTTTTTATCTATAATGATGAAATATCTTCTACATGTGCATATATAATCTTTCTCGATCTTTCTTTATCTTTCTTTCTCTCTAGACATATATGTATGTATATCTTCATTGATTTTTTGTTCTTCGTAGGGGTTCTTTGTTTATCAAGAGCAATGGAAAGACAATGAAGCATGATACTAGTCTTTTAAAGTCATTTGTGAGTCAGTTGAAAGTCGTAAAATCACTGAGAGGTCTTGCGGGCTCTTCAATCGAGATCAAATCAGATCAATTCTAAGATCATGAAACTTGCTTTACCAAAGGAACACTCAAAAGGTTACAAACAAGACCCACCAATTGTTTTTCTAACCAAAGTTGATTGTCACTTTTTCATTTGAAGGATCATGTAGTTTGCCAGTGCAACTAAAGTTTTGGAAACTTTTTATGCATTTGATGAGGAGATGTCCCAGCTGGAAGTAGCCTAGAGAATTTACTCTTAGGTAGTATTATTTTTTTTAATAGAATCTACTTTTTAAAGAGAAAATGATTTGAAATTTTATTAACATGGTAAGTCTCATGGAGTTCTTAACGTTGTATTCAGGGAGCTGGAGAACATTCTTCAAGTACCTTTCTCACATCTCTCCTCAAAATACACACACTATTGTAATCTACTTTATATTCAAGCTCAACTGATGGATTCAATTCCATTTTTAATGATAGTCCATTGATATTGACTGCTTTGCCTAAATTAAAATTAAAATAGATAATGTTTTGATGAGATGATGCATTTATTCGCTCAAAAGCAATAAGTCTCGTGTTCAAGACAATTATATATAACCTCTTTGATATATTAATGGTAAGATTTTTGAATGATATATGTATATACCTTTTTCTAACCTTATGTTAGCCAAGAAACTTGTGCATTGAGTACTCATATGTGTTTACACAAACCAAGCTCAATTGATTGATTAAATGCCATTTTTTTTATTATAGTTATCAATATTGATTGCTTAAATTGAATTGACAATAACATAGATTATATGTATGTATATAGATATATATATATATGTGTGTATAGATATAAAGATATATATTATATATGTATATGATATGTATATATGTATGTATATAGATATGTATATATATATATGTGTGTGTGTGTGTGTAGACATATATATATATGTATATGTATATGTGTGTATATAGAGATATACATGTGTAGATAGACATATATATGTGTATATAGACATACATGTGTGTGTATATATATATGTGTGTGTATGTATGTATATAGATATATTTGTGTGTGCATGGGTGTGTGTGTGTGTGTAATTGGGTGGTATCTGACCCAGGGCAATATTCCTAAAACACAAGAGGAATTAATTCTTGGCCAAACAAATGATAATATTGATAGCTAGATAGGAATTAGGATCGAACTCGCAATATTCAAGTAGTTGTGAATTCAATACCCTACCAACCAAACCACCCTGTCGTTATTAGTTGCAATTATATTTTGATTATAAAGTATTTGCATAAAATTGAAGCCTAATTTAGATTAAATTTTAAGTCATATCATTAATTTATGAATCATGTTATTTAGAAATTTAAAAGTTATATTACTAATATATATTATATAATGATTTTGTTTAATGATGTTTTTTTGAGATAATTATATTTTTATTTTTTAATAGATTATATTTTATTGTGATACATCAATAGTAATATGATTAGAAATACTTAATTAAATTTGATTTCTCATAAAAGGATGAGAGATCAAATTATTGTGGTTGAAATATATGGGTTCTATTTTGATTGTCTCTAAAAATATTATAAAAAAATAACATTCTATATAAACTTTTATACATTTATATAATAGAATGACAATAAAAAATAAATATCCATACTTTAATAAATATAAATGTATAACATTATATATAAACATGATATGCTTAGATAAACATATAATATTATATATAAATATGTATACATATGTATAAATGTTTATAAACATTTTTACAATATTTACATAACACTATCCATTTATATAATAGTTTATATAGCATTTAGATAACATTTAAATAACATATAAAATATGTATACATATTTTAAACATGTATATAACATATACATTTTTATATAAATATATAATATTTATAATGTTTATATAAATGTGATATATATATACTATATAATATTTATAAAAGTGTTACATATATATATTTCACTACAAGAAAATATTCATTTAGCTAGGGATTAATCTCTAGCTAAATAACAAGGGATTAGCTAGGGAATAACAAGAAATTTATGATTTTTCAATGAAATAAAAATTTGAAATGGATTGCGACAGAATATTGTCCTAAATTCCGCTCAAGAAAAGCGGGGAAATTAGTTACGGATTTAGTGATGGTAATTTCCTAGCTAATAAAATCTGGAATATACCGATGAATTTAGCGACAGAATTTTCATAGCTAATAAAACCCGGAATATAGCGATGTTTTTAGCGAAGGAATTTCTCTAGCTAATAAAATCTAGAATATAGCGACGGATTTAATGACGGATTTAGTGATGCATTTCTCTAGCTAATAAAATCTGGAATAAAATGAGAGATTTAGCGATAGAATTTTCCTAGCTAATAAAATCTGGAATATAACGACTGATTTATCGACGAAATTTCTCGAGCTAATTATAGCCAGATTATAGGGATGGATTTTAGCGATAGAATTTCCCAAGCTAATTACATCCAAAATATAGCGACGGATTTAGCGACAAAACTTTCCTAGCTAATTACATCGGGAATACAGCGACAGATTTAACGATGGAATTTTCCTAGTTAATTTCATCTGGAATACAGTGACGGATTTAGTGATGGAATTTTGCTAGCTAATTACATACGAAATATAGTGACGGATTTAGCGACGGAATTTCCCTAGACAATCTTTAATTTTTTAATTTGTTTTAATTTATTATTAGTTTTTAATATTTATTTAATTTTGATTATTTAATATATGATAATGGTCTATAGATGAGTGATCTTTGAAAAATACATCCTCCTCATAAAATTATAAAAAAAAATATTATAAATAAATAATTATAAAATATAAAAATACAAAACAGTTATATTAACAAGGACTAAAATAACTATTTTTATGATGTATAATTTTTAAAAAAAGTATACAAAAAAATTTTCAGAAATTTTTAATTAAGAAACTTAAAATTTTGTATTAATGTAACATTAAATAATTAATTTAAGTATAATAATTTTTTATGATATCTTAAAAATTAAATTAACATACATTAAAATTTCTACTAATATAAATATAAAATAAGTCATTGTATGATTAAATAAAAAATATTTTCAAAAATATTTATATTGACGAATAAACTAGTAAATACTAATATTATTATAAGTAAAAAAAAATTTATGATGATAGAAAACTTTTAAAAAAATAATTAATACAAAATTTGAATAAATATATAGATGTTTGCCCCTACTAAATTTATAATAATTAAACAATTGAGTAATATTTTTACTATTAGCTTTTAATATTCAGTATTTATTAAAATAATAAATATTACTTTGTTTAATTATCTTCTCACTTTAAGTAATTTTTTGATTTTTAAAAATTATTAATGATATCAAATAATATGAAATTTTATGCCTTTTAAATAATTTCATATCATCTTCATAAAAATTAATATGAATTTTTAAAAATTTATAACAATAAAATATATATATTTATATATTTTTTTAGCATTAAGAGTATTTAATAACGTTTAGAAGAGTGGCTAGAAGACAAATCATCATTTCATATATGTCTTATTATATAAAGTTTGTAAATTTTGTCGCTATTTGATATTTTTTTATAAGTCTAAACATATATTTTTTTAAATTATTTATATATTTATTGTTTAATTAATTTTATAATAAAAAATTATAAGGTGTTTGTTTTTCATGTGTACATTGCTAAATGCACATGAATTTTATTGAAAACATTTTGATAATAAATAAAAAAATTAGCCTTTTTGTATTATATATATATATATATATATATATATTATTTATTTAATGTTTTTATAATTAACAATTTTAATTTTTTGGTAATATATATAATCACTCGTTGTCGAGATGCGAGATAAAACTCTAACAAACAAAGCGGCTATGTTCCCTGCAATCCACCTCTATCTCTCAACACGGACGCATCAAAACCTAAGCGAAGAGTAATATAAGCGAGATTTCTTATTGATTTTAGGTATGTTTTCTACCCTAGTTCTTCATCGATTATCTTGGTGCAAAAGTGTGTGTTTTGATTCTGTTATTTTTTATTCCAAAATTCTTCTTCGTTAATCACCTTGGTAAGCTTGGATTGCTTATATAAACTTATTCCTATATATACTTCATGCATTTGTGATATAATGCATTCTCATTGTGTAGATGTTAATGGTGCACAGTAGGTATGATGACTTGATATCTACATCAAAATACATAATTATATATATATATATATAATATACATAAACAGTATACATAAATATAAATGTATTTTATATATGTGTATTTAAACATAACGATGCTTAAATATGCATGTGTGATATAATTCAAATTTCTTATATAAGTGTATTTTACTATATCTATAACTATAAAAATAATATACATAAACATAACTATATATAAATATAACAACGTATATTTAATATATACATATATACATATATATATATATGTATGTATATATATATATATATGTATGTATGTATATATGTATTTAATAATATGTATATCAACATATTACTATATATAAATGTATTTAACTACATTAATATACATAACTATATATAAACAGTAACCATAAATAGTGTGCGTAAAAAGTATAAGTTATGGTGACTTGATATCTACATCAATATACATAACTATATATAAATAGTATACATAAACAACATACATAAAAATAAGTGTATTTTATATAAGTGTATTTAAACAAACTATATATATATATATATGCATGTGTGATATAATTTGAAATTCTAATATAAGTGTATTTTACTATATCTATAACTATAAAAATAGTATACATAAACATATCTATATATAAATATAACAACATATATTTAATACATACATACATATATATATATAGGTATATAACTATATATAAATGTATTAAAAATATGTATATCAACATATTACTATATAAATGTATTTATCTACATGAAAACCTATACATAGCCATATGTCTAAATATATATAATTACATCAAAAGCTATATATAACTACATCTACAAAATGTATAACAACGTTCTTCAGAAAATTAATATCCATTCATATCATTTATCTCATTCATACATAATTTTTTTGGATGTTGTATAAATCATTATCATTTTCCCATATATTTTAGGAACTTAAATATAATTCTTTCAACCTTAAATGTAATTTTATTATATTTTTATTTGTTTGTATAATCATTATGATTTAATATGGTTAGGGTTTGTATTTTTGTTTCACATAATATTATTTAATTAAAATTGATTTCTAATAAAATGTTCATATGTTAAAATTCAAGTTGTAAATTTAAAAACAAATAACAATATCTTCGTGTAATAAATATAATAAAAAAATTCTAAAATATATATGTGATGTAGTTTCAATTTACAAAGATAAAACTTTAAAATTAAAATTTATTTACAAAATAAAATTTGCACCTCATAATATGCAATATGTTATATTTATTATAAATTAACAATGGTTGTAATTTATTTATTAATTACAAAAAAAAAACATTGTAATGTACAAAATTTAAAATAAAATTTAAAATAAAATTTAAAATAAAATTTAAAATAAAATTTAAAATAAAATTTAAAATAAAATTTAAAATAAAATTTAAAATAAAATTTAAAATAAAATTTAAAATAAAATTTAAAATAAAATATAATAATAATTATTTAAAAAAAAATTCATATAATTATATGGTCATTAATATATTTTGAATGAAATAAAAAAAAATTACTTGTAGAAAAATATACTCATGTATATATATGTTAATCTATTTTGTTTGAACATAATTAATGAAATAATTGATTTTTTACAAAACATTAAGGTCATGTATTTATATGCACTACATTATATTTGTTTGAATTTTAAAGTTTCTAAAAATTTATTAAACATGATAAATAATAGTTAGAAATTTATTATAGGCATTAATATCTTAATAAAAAATTATATAGAAAAAAAAAACAAAATTATTTATTTATGAACTATATTTTCATTTTTAACATAATTATAAAACTAAAATAATTTATTTATATGAGTATTATGATAGTTATTTTAATATAAATATTAAAAAACAACTATTTTAATAAAATAGAAGCTCATATATATAATTCATAATTTCATTTTATGCATTAATATGCTTCACACACACACACACACACACACACACACACACACGCATACACACACATACACCCAAATATTTGTCTTTAATATAAAGAATTTCCAATATTTTATAAATTGTGTTCAATATATAATATTTTATTTTAATTAAATTTTCAAAATCAAAAAATTTTAAATACATTTACACACACACACACACACACACACACACACACACATATATATATATATATATATATATAAAATTTCATGTGTAACTTTAAAAATACATTATGTATATAGGTATGTGTGTGTGTTTGTGTGGGAGTATAGTAGTATATGCATGCATACAAGTATATACACACTACATTGAAAATGTAGATACGTGTGTGAATATATAACAAAGTAAAAAAATGTGTATGCTGATATATAATGTATAGTAATGTATATGGATGTATAAATGTGTGTGTGTATAGGGTAGTGTATATGAACATATATATTTATGCATATATATGTGAATATCAATATTAATTTTGAGAAGAGAAATACATGAGCACATAAATATTAACATGTTCCACAAATTCATGAGAGTAGGATAAAAACTGACATTATTGCAAGATACTACTAATCTTCCATCTATAATACTTAGCCTCAAAATTTGATCTGAGTACTACTTGCAATGATAAGGTTCATTCAATACTACATACCATGGAGTTATATTTTTATTCAATATTATAATTTGTACAAATAAAAAAATCTATCTGATATCTTCTTCAATAACTCTTCTATCTTATTTTTCTAGTCTTGATAAGCTATTTTCAATGTTGATTATATGTACATTTTCTATCTAATATCTCTAGTTCAAACTATTGTAATAGTAAAATCCATCAAATCAATCTAGGGCTGACATCTTTCTTTTCTATGCGATATTTGATTATAGAATATTTAGTATATACTATGACTTTGGTTCCTAATAAATATGATATTAATTTGTCAAAAGAAAAGAATGTTGATACAAGTTCTTTCTCTATAGTGGTGTAATTCAATTATGCATTTAAGAGTGTGTTGTTATCATAATATATGATAACTATTTCATAAATATTTGTATAACTATATAAAACTTTTCATAATTTATATTTAACTATATTTATAACTATATAAACAATTTTTATAACTATATTAATAAATATATATAACTATTTATTTTAAAATATAATATTTGATAACTATTTGAGTAATTTTATATAACTATATTTGTAACAAAATATATCATATGTATAATAATATATAACTATATTTAATTTTATTTTACTAAATTTATAACTATAAAAATGTTATATAAAACTATATCTTTAACTACATACATATTTATAACTATATGTGTATAACTATATATAAATATTTGTATAAATTTATAATACTCTATATAGTTAAATATAACTATATTTGTATTTATGTATACATATATGTATTCATATAATTAAATCTATATATTTATTTATAACTTTGTATATATTTATATATACCTACTTATAACTACTTGATTGAATATATCTATATATAATTATATGTAAAGTATATATAACTCTATTTTTAATTATATATACTCTAGGTATAAGAACATATAGAGTTGACCTCCTTCTCTGGTGACCATCGGTCTATTGATTCTGTTTCTTTTTCTCATAAAATCTATTTGCTGCCATACGACAAAGGGATTTAGATTTAGTGGAAGAAATGGGGTTTACGTTCAAAAAGTTGTTTAGTAGACTATTTGCCGATAAGGAGATGAGGATTTTGATGTTAGGTCTTGATGCTAGCGGTAAGACAACCATTCTGTATAAGTTGAAGCTTTATGAAAATGTCTCCACAATTCCTACTATTTTCTTCAATGTAAGTACTATTGAATACAAAAACATCAATTTCACTGTGTGGGATGTTGGGGGTCAAGACAAGATTCGCCCTTTCTGGAGGCATTACATCCAAAATACCCAAGGTCTTATATTTTTGGTGGACAACAATGACAGAGATCAAGTTGTTGAAGCCAGAGATGAGTTGCATAGGATGCTAAACGAGTAAAAGCTTCGAAATACAATTTTGCTGGTGTTTGCCAATAAGTAAGATCTTCACAATGCAATGAACTCAGCTGAAATTACTGACAAGCTAGGACTTCACTTTCTTTGCCAACACCATTGGCACATTCAGAGCACATGTGCTACCTCTAGCAAGGGGCTCTACGAGGATCTTGATTTTCTTTCCAATTACATTGCCAGCAAGTCATAAACAGTTTTAACAGGACGAGACAAACTTTGTTGACATATCTGGATGTGGATCTAATCTTTGCCTATTTTGTTTGAGTTTTGTTCTGTTATGTGGATGTCATCATGTGTTTCTAGGGAGATTCAAATTGTATTTATATTTATAAATTGCATGCCTGAAATACATGACTGCATTTACTTTGTTCTGATCTGTTGTAAGCCAAACTTGTTTGTTATCTGTTTTGTGTCTTTTTGCCATTCGATCGCAAATATATAAGAACATATAACTATAAATAATTGTCTTTGCCTATATGTATAACTATAACATATTATATATAACTATATTTAAAAATATAATTAACAACATATAATTAATATACATTTTTATATATTAGTATATAAAAATGTATTTTACCATTTATATACCGATAGATAACTATATGTATACATATATAAAATTATATAAAAAATATATATATAACTACATGTATAAATATAAGTATAACTATGTGTAACTATATGTTTTACAACATGTAACTATATTTATAATTACATGTATAATAACATACAACAATATGTTTAACTATATGTGTATGACTATATATATATATATATTCGTATAACTATATAACACTCTATATAATTAAATATAACTATATTTGTAACTATGTATACATATATATAAATATATTTATTTATTTATTACTTTGTATATTTATGTATAACTATGTGTATGAATATAGCTATATATACTATATGTATAATAACATATAACTATAAATAATTGTATCTCTTTATATGTATAACTATAATGCTTTATACATAACTATATTTAAATATATAATTTACAACTTATATTTAATATACATTTGTATATATTTGTATATAAAAATGTATTTTACTATATCTATACCTTTACATAACTATATGTATAGATATATAAAATTAAATGAAAAAATATATATACCTACATGTATAAATCTAAGTATTACAATATGTGTAACTATATGTACAACCACATGTAACTATATTTATAATTACTTTTATAACAACATACGACATTATGTTTAACTATATATGTATAACTATATAAAAATATTTGTTAAACTATATAATACTTTATATAATTAAATATAACTATATTTGTAAATATGTATACATATATAAAATTATATAAAAAAATATATACCTATATGTATAAATATAAGTATAAGTGTATAACTATATGTGTAACTATATGTATAACCACATGTAATAATATTTATAATTACATGTATAATAACATATAACATTATGTTTAACTATATGTGTATAATTATATATAAATATTTGTATACTACATATAAATATTTGTATAACTATAAAAAAAATATATAATTTAATATAAATATATTTGTAACAATGTATACATATATGTAAATCTACATATTTATTTATAACTTTATAAATTTATGTATAACTATTTGTATGAATATATTTATATATAACTATATGTTTAACATTATAAAAATATCTATGGCTATATATACTATATCTATAATGATATATAACTATAAATAATTGTATCTTATTAAATGTATACCTATAAAGTCATTATACATAACTATATTTAAATATATAATTTACAACTTATATTTAATATACATTTGTATATATTAGTTTATAAAAATATATTTTACTATATCTATACCTATACATAACTATATGTATAAATATATAAAATTATATGAATAAATATATATACCTACATGTATAAATTGAAGTATAACTATATGTGTAACTATATGTATAACCACATGTAACTATATGTATAATTACATGTATAATAACATACAACTTTTTGTTTAATTATATGAGTATAACTATATATAAATATTTCTAAAACTAAATAAAACTTTAAATAATTAAATATAACTATATTTTTAACTATTTATATAAATTTGTATATATATATGTAAATCTACATATTTGTTTCTAACTTTGTATATTTTATGTATATCTAAATATAACTACTCGTATGAATATATATATATATATATATATATATATATATATATATATATAACTAAATGTTTAATGATATATAATTTTTTATAACTATATATATTATATGTATAATAACATATAACTATAATTAATTATATCTTACTATATGTATAACTATAAAAACATTATACATAACTATATTTAAAAATACAATTAACAACATATTTTTAATATAGATTTTTATATATTAATATAAAAAATGTATTTTAGTATATCCATACCTATACATTACTATATGTATAAATAAATGAAATTATATGAAAAAATATATATACATACATGTATAAATATAAGTTTAAATATACGTGTAACTATATATATAATTAAATCTAACTAAATTTCTATTTATATGTATAAAAACATACAACATAATTTTTAACTATATGTGTATAACTATATATAAATATTTGTATAACTATAAAAAATTCTATATAAATAATATAACTTTATTTTTTATTATGTATACATATATGTATAGATATATGTAAATCTATATAATTGTTTATAACTTTGTATATATTTATTTATATCTACTTATAACTACTTGTATGCATATATCTATATATAACTATATGTTTAACAATATGTAACTATTTATAACTACATTTACTATATGTATACTAACATATAATTATATATGGGATAATACTAATTTGTTGTACTATTTTGAAATTAAATGACAACAGATATAATATCAACAATATGTAAGCACATAGCATGAGAGTGTCCATTAGTCAGGCTCATATATGGTATAATACAAATAAGGGTCATACCCTTTCATAATCTCAGCCCTTGGGCCTCAAGCTCATATATGAACTTATGTATGATAAAAGATGTAATATTTGATAGGTTTAACAGAAGAAATTTTTTTCTTTTATGTAATTCCTCATTCTAACACTGCATTCTCTATGTGTGTCTCTCTCTCCATCTAATTCTTTCCGTGTCACTCTCTTCCTTTTTTCTATCTGTCACTCTCTATCTTGTTATTTTCTTTTTGCTCTCCTTTCTTGCTTGCACTCTCTCTCTCTCTCTCTCTCTCTCTCTCTCTTTCTCCCTCTCTCCCTCTCTCTCTTCCTCTCTCTCTCCCCTTAGCAATTTTTCTCCCCCTCTCCCCCTTTCTCTCTCTCCCTCTCCCTCTTCTCTTTCTCTCTCTCTATCTCCCCTTCTCTCTGCCTCTCTCTCTGCCTCTCTCTCTGTCTCTCTCTCTGCCGCTCTCTCTGCCTCTCTCTCTGCCTCTCTCTCTGCCTCTCTCTTCTCCCTTTCCCTCCCTCTCCCTCTCTCTCTTCCTCTCTCTCCCTTTATCCATTTCTTTCCCCCTCTCCCCCTTTCTTTCTCTTCCTCTCTCTCCCCTCTCTCTCTCTCTCTCCCTCTCCCCATCTCTCCATTTCTATACCCCTCTCTCTCTCCCCCACCTTCTCTCTCTCTCTCTCTCCCTTCCCCCTTCAAACTTTAAATGTCTTTCTTTTTTTGCTTTCCTTTATTGTGCATTATCGTATTTTGCTCCCTTTATCTAGTATTATCATGATATCTATTAATCTTTATCGTGCTAAAAATTCATTTATCTATTCATGTAGAAACTGCAAATACATAGTCTCAATATTCACGATATTTAATTTTTAAATATTTAACTGTAAGTAATTTTAATTAATTATTAGTATATTTTGAAGTAATAGAATGATTAAATCAGAATAATGATTAAGCATTATTTTTTGTAAATAAAATAGGGAAAAATTAGTTCAAATCGTCATTAGATGTACAATAGGTTTATGAATGGAATTTTGAATAAAGATTTTATGAGTGGGCTTGAAACTTTAATCAATTTTGTATGTAGTCAATCGAGATGGATGGATTTAAAAAAAATTAAGTGTCCATGTAATCATCACAAGTGTCAGAATATTCCTTTTCATGATGTAAACACTATAAGATACCACTAAATATGGCTTTGTGCCAAATTATGGATTTATCATGTAGAAAGAACAATGGCTCTGAACATTGACCAAAATGAGGGTACTGAATCAATTGCTTGTGGTGAAGAATCATCAAACACATACCATAGAATGATAACGGAAGCTGCTGGTGCTGACTTTAAAATGAATTATGTGGATGACCCACCTACTCCTAAAGCTCAGAAATTTTATGAAATGCTTAAAACTGCAAATAAAGAGTTGTGGCTTGGTTGTAAAACACATTCATAATTGTCACTTTTGGCTCAACTTATGAGCATTAAGTCAGAAAATCATTTGTCGGAGAAATTATTTGATCAGGAGACAGAACTGATGAAAGAGATTATTCCGGATAATAATTTGATCACTAACAACTTTTACAGCACTAAGAAGTTACTACTAGGAATGGTTCTACAAGTGGAAAAAATTGATTGTTGTTTCAATAGATTTAGGTTATATTGGAGCGATGATAGTGATTTAATTAGCTATAAGTGTTGTGATCATTTTTGGTTTAAAAAGGTACCTCATGTTGTAGATACGCGACAAAATATGAAAGTTGCATTTAAGAAGATATATTATTTTCCATTATTTCCTTGATGACAGAGACTATACGCATCAAATTCTACAAAAAATGATTCTGTGGACAAACTTTTTTTCTTCAAGCACCTTGGAAGAGCATTTGGAAGAGCAATGAAAAGAGGCATAACAGATGCAGAGTACAAAGCAACATGAAGTTACGTTTTACTTAATTGTGAGCAGGTTGCATCATAAATTGAGTATGTATACATAAAATGGTTGCAGGTTTAATCATAATTTAATTTTATCTTTAATAGGAATTATTAAAGATTGATAAACATAATTCTATCTTTTTATATTTGTGTAGTATTTATGTTGAGCAGTTAAAATATAGGCAACCAGTAATTTCCAACATTGATGTTAATTATATGCTAGAAATTGAATTTGTGAATTGATTCAAAAAATATGTGAGAATTATTAAATTTTAAATTTTTGAATTATTTAATTTATTAGTATCTTTTATTTGTTAATATCTTTTTTTTTACTTTATGTCACAGACAATTGATCCTTTAAATAGATATTTAAATATTTTTATTTAGAATCTAAATAAAGGCCCAAGAAGATATGTGACAACCTATCCTGGGCATTTTGTTAAAGATATAAATTTCATACAATTGGGCACGGTTCTTCTAAAACAACAATGAATAGTGGTATATGCATTAATGACTCATGTTATAGTGCACATGAGATTGATTATTATGGTCAACCCAAAGAAGTTACTGAGTTGGAGTATCCTAGACTCAAAAATAACAGTATTGTATTATTAAAGTGCGTGTGGTTTGATCCTACATGAAATATGGGCACAATGATACATTTAGATTATAAGCTAGTGGATGTTAACCATAAACGTAGATATAATCAATATGAGCTATTTATTATGGCAGTTCAAGTAGCTCAAGTATATTATGATACATATCCAAGTTTATCTCATGATAAGAGTGATTGATGGGAGATTTGAAAAATCAAAGCTCGATCAAATTTTAAAGTACCAACATATCAACAAAGAAGTGCAAACTTAGCTATTGCACTGGCATTCCAGGAAGATGACATAAATAATATTGAGCCTATGCATGTAGATGAAGATCCAAAAAATTTATGTGACTAAAATGGTGGCCTAATAGATATTGAAGATGATGAATTTCTATCTAAAGATGAGTTCAAACTTCTATCGGAATCAGATGAAATATGAGAAGATCCATTGAAGGATGATAGTGATGCTAATAATTAAACTATTATAAATTTATTATAATATTAAACTATTAAATACTTTCTGTATTTTGTTGAAATCTATCGGTGTGTTTTATTCTAAAATACATGCTTGTTCATCATATCTCTATTATTTGTTCTATATTTTATTTTGTAGAGCATATGGTTACTAAAGGATGTGGCCGTGGTGGAGGTGGACGTGGACAGAGAAATGAATCAAATTCATCTAGTATGTAACATCAGTTGCAAAATCAGTACAATCTCATACCCACCATATCCAAATTTCAACATCACAATCATCGTCTTCATTTCTATCACCATCACCATCTTTGAGACCTCTACTATCACCATTATCAGATATAAGCCCACCAACCATTATGCTTCCTTCACACACTTTTGATCTATCTTTATCTTCTACACCACATTTTACACCGATAATTCCCCAATTTACAAAACCAACGATATCATCTAATGTTATGCCTTCCTCTGTAGTCAATGCAAAGTTAGTAATTGAGATTGTGGATGGGAGGTAAAAAAATATGTAAATATAACTTAAAAAAAAATTTGAAGTTACTATCAGTGGTTTTTTTATATTGTTATGATTTGCTTATTTTCAATGTTATTTCTTTATTTTTATAGTTTTATTCCATCTCACAAGTGTTCGATTATAATTACAAAGTCTTTCAAAAAAATAGCTGATTATAAAGCATTCTCCGGGAAGAAAGTTTCAAAATCAACAAAAGATTCTTATTTTAATGACTTTCAGGTAAATATATCAAAACAAAATTATTGAAAAATAATTATCTAATTACCTAACTATTATGTTGGTTATTATTCAAGTAGTAAATAATTATGTTCTTATTGTTAATATAATTTTTTTGTGATTTTTCTATATATAGAATCAGTCCACATGGGGCACCCAAATTTGATGGAAAGATAAAGTCATTATGGGAGATCAAAGCTGCTCAATGGTATTATGATTATATCCATAAATTGAAGAATATGAAAGAAATGCATATTTTTATATCCAAGGACGACTAGCCCGAGTGGCTTAAGTATTGGGAGGAGCCATATGTGAAGAAAAAATCAGATATTGCCACCAAAAATCGACAAAATGAGGTAGGTCGACTGGGTACTATAATCTGTCGACACATAGGAAGTTCAAAGTCAAGTATTGAGCACGATCAAGATTTGGTACAATTTTAAAATTTTAAACAGTTATATATTTAGTGGTTGTCCTAATAGTCCAATAAATTAAAACTCTGCATGGTTTTATTAATTTTGTTAAATTTTTTGATCATTTGTTTTTTTATGACTTAATAAAAACATATTCTATGCCAGTGAATTGGGTCGATATCCCAATCTTTATGAGATTTTCAGGAAGATGCATGTGAAGAAAGTGGGTGGTCAGTTTGTTGACAATAAGTATTAGATGATTGCTATAAGAATTTGTTATATTAATAAAACTTTATAATAATACAGTACATTTTAAAAATTGTTTGGAATGCAAAATATTTATTTTATTTTATGTATATCTAGAATAGAATTTTTCTCTATTTTATCTCAGGAACTAATGGAGAATGTGTGATAACTGCTCATCAACAAAGTTGAGTGTTACATGGATCTTCAACCAATTGACTATGATCCTATTTATTTGAAGACCATAGGAGGTCGTAAGACGAAGTGAGTGTACGACATCGAATCGAAGGGAGTGGCATTTTTTGTAGCAGTCGTACTTCTAATTCATCTATCTCAGCAATGGTGGATGAGGTGGTCGAATAACAAGCAATGGAAACAAATCAATGTATTGTTGTTATGGAGACCGAAATGAAAAAGAAGGATGAGAAGATATCTCATTTGAAGAAAAATTTTATGAAATTAAAGAACATAAGTACGAGTAGAATATTAATTTGAAGGAAGAAATGCAAGAAATGAAAGAAGAGGAGGAGAAGCAGATTACTTATTTGATGGAAGAAATGTAAGAAATTAAATAAATGAATGATGAGATGAAAGAAATTAAGAATGTAATACAATAATAGATGTCCTATATAGAGGCATGGTTAGCGGCATTGACGCAATAGATATCATTTCGAGATCCAGCTACGAAACTTCACAGGAGAGGCTAGCAGAAATTCCCTACTAATTATGAGGATGATTTCGTATGAGAATTTTTTCTAAAATGTTATTGATTTTTGTCTATGTGTAGCAAAACATGCTGAGATTTTTTTGCAGGTTTCAATATTTTTTATTCTGGTTTTGTTCTTTGCTTTTCCAATTAATCTAATAATGATTCATTGCATGACACAAATATGTGAGACAAACGAAAAAATTTTGATTCAAAGCATTCAGATATTGCCACGGTCCTTCCAATGCATGGGTCCCATATTTACCGATTTCAGCTTAATCAAAAGGAGGCGTAGCTTCTATTATCTTTATTATTCCTAAAACATTTTATTTTTGCATTCTCTTTCTTTCTAAACATCATTGCTGGACATCTTTTAGATTTATGTTGAAGCTGTATGACTATCAAAATTTGTGTTTGTTCGTGTCTATAATAACTATTTTTGTATATATGTGAATATGTTTGTGTGTCTCCAAATTTTTTGGGTAGATTTTTAGCCTATTATAGGTATGTAAAAGCCTTGGTTGGTCCTTCATGGTATTGGGAACAACACATTAACGTCTGAAGCTGTGAGATGAACCAAAAAAAATTAATTCCATGCAAATGCAGGTTTGTTCTTGACACTCTTATTTTGTGTAGATATGCATCGTCGCAGTTCAGATCTGCGACTACTTGTTATCAGTTATTGGTTTGTAAATGTAGTATGTTATGCTCCATGTGCACGTGCAACAATGTGCTCTATTTGCATGGAGTACCAAAGGAGTAAGAATTAGAAAAGCTGACCATGCATGAGAGACCTATATGCGTGTTTTTTAAGTCTTATATTATTTCCTCTATTGTCTTTGATGGTATGTGTATTTGCATGAAAGTATAAGTGTGTGTGTCATCTAAGGCTATGTGATTATATATATGTACATATAATATTATAGTATTTACGTACATATATACTTGGTATAAACATATGTATATACTAAGTATATATCTACGTATATACTTGGTATATAAGTACGTATATACCGAGTATATATGTTCGTATATACTGATTATATTTGTACGTATATATTCAGTATATATGTTCGTATATACTGAGTATATTTCTTCGTATATATTCAGTATATATGTTCGTATATACTATAGTATATACATATGTATATACTCGGTATATACATACTTTATACTATAGTATATACATACGTATATACTAGGTATACATATATACTCAGTCGAGCATCATCACCCGCCCTACTTTTATTATCTGCAATGGTAGTGTTGAGGTAGTAGTGGTGGTATCGGAGGTAATGGCGGTAGCAGTGACGGTAGTAGTGGCAGCGGCAGCGGCAGCGGCAATAGTAGCAATAACAACAAATGCAGTATATACGTACGTATAATACTATAGTATTTTGTGTACATATATACTGAGTATATAGATACTCAGTATATATGTGCACATAATACTACAGTTTATATGTACATATATTCCAATAATATATGTACTACTGAAATGCTAGTATATATGTACATATATACTATAGTATTATATATTTATCAAAACATAGCTTTTTTTTATTTATTTTGCTTTGATTGAGTGGTTTAAATTTCTTACGGATATGGTATATTGTTCCACATATGAATCTTGTATAAGTTAAAGGATTATTTACTAGACATGATGCATAGTAACTCGAACAGCTTTTTCGCAGCAAAAAGTTGGTGATCAAAGGAACATAGGGAGAGAAACCAACGTCAGTGCCTGGATAGATTATACTTTATGCACTGTCGGTAGATACATTGATGAATAAGATGTAATAAGATTTTTTTATTTTTTGTTTTAATTATGTAAAATATTATATTAGAATAAGTTATTAAATGATTTTTTTTATATTATAAATTATCATTTATAGTTTCTATTTTATATAAAAATATTAAATTATTTAATTAAAAAATTTTATAATAAATCAAATTCTGAAAATAGTTTTAAAATTAAAATAGATAGGTACAATTCCCTTTAATAGCAAGGGAAAAATCCCTTGCTAAATTAGCTTGAGAATTTTTCCTAGCTAATTTAGTTAGGGATAACTTTATTTTAGCAAGAGATTTTTACTGTTGCTAAATTTATTTTGCTAGGGATTTTTTTCGTCACTAAATTTATTTTGCTAGGGACTTTTTCCGTCGCTAATATTTAGCAACGAGCACTTTATTTAGGGAAAGCTTCCGTCATTATATGTGTTTAGCGACAGAAACTCTCATTTAGCTTGCTAATTTTGATAGAGAAATTATTTTTTTTAGCTAGGGATTTTTTCATCGCTAAATTATTAGCTAGAGACACTTTTCATCGCTAAATTTTAGTGATGAGCACTTTAAATTAGGAACAGTTCCGTCGTTAATCCATCGCTATGTTCGGTTTTGCGATGGAAAATGACCATTTGGCTAGGGAATTATCCCTAGTTATATGGAATATTCTTGTAGTGTTTATATATATGTAACATTTTTATAAATATTTTAAACACAACATTATATCAGAGTTAAAAGTAAGGCATTAAAGAAGATGAGATCTGATTATTTCCATTCATGTAAAAAAGGAATCATAGACGATAAGATTAACTAGTTAATGCAGTGCAAGCCATTGAGTGGAACAAAAGGTATTTTTTTGTTGCTTCTTTATGCATATCTGGTGTGTAGCATAAATCATGCTATAATTTGTGTCAGATTTGTTAAGTTGGGGTTTGCATTTCATATCTGGTGGGGTTATGTTGGTTTGGTGATCATGAATATGACTAGGCAAAAATATGCATGAAGAATGCTGATTATTTTTAGTTTTCTTAATTTAATTATGAGTCCTTATTAGGTAGACTTATTATTTACATAACTAAAAGGTTTGAATATGTTATTTTGGCCCATCATAAAGTAGGTAGAAAATAACAGCTAAGACCTTAGTCTTAGCTGTTATTTTCTGTGGCAGCACTATTAGTGTCGCCATTACCACCTTTCTACTACTGACTCCCTTCTTAGTCAGTCAGTGCCGCTACCCTCTTGATCACTATAATTCTACCAGCACTTATGCATCATAGTTTGTGTTTATGAGGGAAGGCATCCATAGTTTTTTTTCCATTTTTAGGTGATAATATTTGAAGCTATTGCTATTGCTATATTTGTAGCAGATATGATGCCATTTTTTAGTAGCCAATGCAATTCACTTTTTCATTTACTTGTGCATGATGAACATCCTCCTCAGTTGGTTAAAGTATTATGTGATAAACTCAACTGGTGTAGAAGGGTACAACTCTTCCACTTATATGTGTTGCCTTCATGATTAGGGTGATAAAATCAACTAAGAATGATGGAACCCAAAGCAAAGATGGCTAGTAATAGTGAATGAAATTGATCACTAAACCTTTAATGTGCGAGCCATCATGATCCTGATCTGCCATTATCATGAGATGACCATATCTTTTTGCTTTCACACTATCATACTGCTTATGTTGTGGCAGCCCAAGAATCTTCTTGATGTTTTCAATTTTTTTGTATCTTAACTTATACATGGATTGGCCATCCTTTGCATCAACATCAATCACTTCTTCGGAAGGAATTGAGGTTAGAAACATAGAATCCACCCGCCCTATAGGCGAATTCATAAAGATATACCTAATTGATGGAATCACTAATGGGAAACCTTGCCGGACTGGAAGCCAAAATATTTCATGAGCTTTATATTTTATATAAATTGAATTTTTTTATGTATTTTCTGATCCTTATTGTTCAAAACTAAAATGCATCATGAGTATCAAATATGATGTTTGATTCTAGTATCGTGCAACTTCAATAAACTAAAATATTTCATCTGAGTAATGTTGATTTCTTCATCCAGATTATGTACGGGTTAGTTCTGAAGCTGATGTATGAGAAGACCAAATACAGGCTTCATTCTCACGATGTGCCATATGGCTCCGGTAGCGGTCATCAATCTGTTATTGGATTCTCTCTTGGTGATGATTCCAATAGCTATTGGGTAATTATTTTATTTCTTCCATGTTCTAAAATAGTCTATTGGAAATTCAATATTTTTTTTATTGATAAAATCTTGCACAATGATTGGTAAATGCTATATATGTGCTGCAAAACTACATAATTATCTGAATCAGAATTCTTCATGCATATTGGTAAATGCTATATAAGTGATGGTCACATATATAATTTTGCTAAATTAATAAGTTTCCAACCTTCGTATCATTTAAGTTTGAATTGATGTACATGTAGAAAATGAAAGAAGTGAATGATAAGATGAAAAAAATGAAAAATGCAATATAATAGGAGATGACCTATATGGAGTCAAAGTTAGCAGCCTTGACAAGATATATAGCACACAGAGTTCATGCAGAGTATCCACACATGAGAACCTATCACAAATGCATCATATGATGACAATGATGATTTAGTTTAAAATAATTATATACCAATGTTATATTTTTGTTTTAACTATGTAACTATTGTATCAGAATAGTTTATTAACTACTTTTTCTTTTTGTTAATATAAATAATGTTTATGGTATATGTTTTAATTCAATTTTATATAAAAATTTAAAAATATGTAATTAAATATTTTTTAAAAAAATAAAATTGTGAAAAAAGTTTGGAATTAAAATTGGAATATAATTTTCCATAGCTAATTTAGCTAGATAATTTTCTGTACATTTTCAATCGAAAAATATTAATTACTATTCGTAATTACAATCAAAAATAGCAAGAGAAAAATTATAATTAGCCACGGAATTTCCGTCATTAAAAAATTTGCTAGGGATTTTTCTCGTTAATATTTTATGAAGAGCACTTTAGATTGGGATAATTATCATCAATAATTTTTCGTTATTCTCTTTTAGCGATGGGAAAATCGCATATAGATAGATTGATAGATTACATGATATTTACATAGATTGACAGACAAACAAATAGATAGATTGATTGATAGATAGAAAGATATATAAATATATAGATAGACATATAGATAAAAAGATATATAGATAGAAAGATAGATAGATAGATACAGATAGATATACAGATAGATAAATAGATGAATAGATAAATTGATTGATAGGTAGATTGATAAAAATATTAATAGACAAAATGATAGACAAATAGATACACATATAGATAGACAAAAAGATAGACATATAGATAATCATATAAATAGACAGATAAATAGACAAATAGATATATAGATAGATAAATAGACATAGAGACATAAAGACAGATAGATAGATAGATTTATAGACAGATTGATATACCGAGTGATAGATAGATTGATAGACAAATTGAAAGTTAGATTGATAAATAGAAAGATAGACATATTCATAGATAGATAGGTTGACATATATATAGAAATATAGATAGATTGCTTGATAGATAGATAGATAGACACAATGATAAGAATATTGATATAAAGATTGATAGATTTATAGATAGATTGATAGATAGATTGATAGATAGATAGTTAGGTAGATAGTCAGATATATATATATAGAAAGATAGATAGATAGACAGACAGATAGATAATTGGATAGATACACAGATAAATAGATAGATAGATAAATAGGTAGGTAAGTAGATAGAGAGAGAAAAACATATAAATAGCCATATAAATATATATTATATAGAGAAATAGATAGACACACAGATATATAGATATATAGATATATAGATATATAGATATATAGATATATAGATATATAGATATATAGATATATAGATAGACAAATTAAAAAATAGAAAGATTGCTAGATAGATCAACATATAGATAGACCGATAGATTGCCAGATAGATAAATAGATAGATAGATAGATAGATAAATAGTTATTTAGACATATAGATATATAAACAAATATATAGACAAATATATAAAAAAATAAATAGATAGATTGATAGACATATAGCTATATAGATAAATAGATATATAAATAGATAGATAGATAAATAAATAGATAGAAAAAATGATTGATAGTTAGATAAATTGATAGACAAACATATTGATAAATAGATTGATAGACAGATTAATAGATAGATTGATAGGCAGAAAGATAGTTAATAGGTAGATTAATTGATAAAAATATAGATACTCATAGATAGATAGATAAATATATAAATGAATAGAAAGATAGATAGACAGATAGATTTAAAGATTGATAGATAGACAAATAAAAAGATAGAAATATAGAAAGAAAGATAGATATATAAATAGATAGATAGACATATAGATAAACAAATAGATTGGTAGATAGATAGATAGGTCGATAGACAGACAGATAGATAGTCAGATAGATAGAAAGATAGATAAAAAGATAGATAGACATATAGAGAGATAGAGTGATAGATAGCGAGATAAATATATAGATTGATAGATAGACAAATAGAGAGACAAATAGATAGATAGATTGATATACAGATAGCTATACTGATAGATCGATAGACATATAGATAGACAAATAGATAGATTGATTGATTGATTGATCGATAGTTAGATTTACAAATAGATAGATAGATAGACAGACAGATAGAATGATTGATTGATTGACAAATAGATAGATTGGTAGATAGATCGATTGATAGATAGACAAATAGATAGATAGAATGATAGATAGATATATTGATAGATAGATAGATAGATAGATATAAAGACTGACAGATAGAGAGACATAATAATAGATAAACAGATAGATTGACAGATAAATAGACAAATAGATAGACCAGAAAGACAGATATAAAAATAGATAGAAAAACATATAGATAGATAGACAAATAGATAGATAGAAAGATAGATTGATAGACAAATTTATTGATAGATTGATAGACAGACAGATAGATAGATAGATAAACAAATTTTTAGATAGATAAGTAGATAGATAGATAGAAACATAGATAGATAGATAGAAATATTAATAAACTAATAGATAGACAGATTGATTGATTGATTGATTGATAAAAAGATTGATATACAGAATGATAGATAGTTTGATAGACATATTTATAGATAGATTGATAGACTCGGATAGATCGATAGATAGATAGATAGATAGATTGATAAATATATAGATAGATAGATAAATACATACACAGAGAAATAAACAAATATATAGATAGATAGATTGAGATCACAAAAAGAAATATCACAAATAGCTTGTAAACATTTCTTAGCTAAATGGGGTTTTTCTATAGCTAAAGTGGATATAATGATGGATTGACAATGGAACCTTTCCAAATCTAAAGTAGAAGTGTCAAACGGGTCGTGCTATGCCGGCTCGGCATGGTTTTTCTAGGCCCAACCGTGCTTTCGTGCCATGCTAGCCATGTCTACAGTAACCATGCCTGGCCCTGCACGGTTTATTCAAGCAAGGCTTGGTATGGCCCGGTTGGCATGATTGGTTTTAGGTTGTGCCTGGTCAGGCCTTTACGAGGTGGTTTAAAAAAATTTAGAATTTTTTTTATTTTTTGTTTAGAGTATTTATGTAATTATAAAATATAAATTAGATAATGTTTAAAAATTTTTAAATTGTAAATTATAAATATTTGAATAGTTATAAAGTTTATTTTTTTTATGTTATTTGTTTAAATTATCTTTTAATTAGATTATAATTTATTAGAATTATATTTTAGAATTTATAATGAATTTATTAAAAATAAAAATAAAACAAACACAAAATTTATTTAATAAAAATAACAAAGTCACACTCACAAAGCCAAGTTCCAAATTGCTAAACTAAACCAAATACAATGTAATTAAAAAATAAGTACAAAACATCGAAATCAAAAATCAGAATCAATCATAACTCATAAAGAAAAGCATAACTGTAACAAAAGTGTAGCTGTCGGCATGTCGCAATACGGCAATCATCAACTGTCAAGCATCAAGTAGCAACCTCATCAATCATTCATTCTCGTATCATTATCATCCTCAACCTCAATATCAATATCACTATCACATGGATCATCATCAGCATTCAACTCTCTCGCATTCACTGTAGTCCCACTCCCAGTCCTAGCACGATCCTTGATGCTGAACATCGAATCCTACCAATTCTTCATGCATACTAAAGCCTCAACAATATCTTGACATTATCTACATCTCCTATCAAAAATCACATTCACTACAATAGAAAAAGTAGGCTCTGATGCTATGCTCAATACCAGAGGAGTCAATAGATCCCGTGCTATCTTAGATAGCAAGGGAAAGGTAGACTCATATGATTTCCACCACTGTAATATATCAAGATTTTTGTATCAGAATGTGATAGGATTGAGCAGTAATCAGTATCTAAGTACCGAGACAGCTCGCTCCTATTCATCAGGTCCACCATGTCATTTCCCCATAGCTAATTAAATGGAAAAATCATCATCTCCGAATATGGTATCAATGTCCGTACTCAGCCTTACTACTGCTATCACCATACGTAGTATCATAGTATGCGAAAAGGTCAGTCAACTTCTCATGATTGAACCCTTCAGGCGAGTCTTCCAGGTTCATGCACGAGGAAATATAAGTCAAAATATTATCTACCTCTTCCACCATAACCCTAAGGTTCATACATATAGCGAGACAATAAATAGATGGAATGGTAGACCAGTACTTTAAATACTTGTCTTTCATCTCTGTAACCATATGGCTAAGTTTCGGATTTGCTCGATACTTCCTAAACATCCTGCTAATGTTGCATATGAACCTGAGTGCAATGCAAGTAATGGGAGTATAAACCAACGAACACATGTTCATGTCATAAAAAATCTTCATAAATTTCATAAATTAAATTCCTAAAGCCCAGTTAGTGTCATCAATAAAAAGTTCGTCACTCTTACTATTGACATAGTCGGATATCATGTGTTTGTATCCAACACATGACACCAACATTAGGTACGTGTAATTCAAACAATGTCTCACATCTGATTAGAATCTCTTCTTCTTAAGATTTACAGACAAACAGAGACTACCGAGCTACAATTGTTTGTGAGGCATGCAAATATATTTTAGTGAGTTACATATATTTTCCAAAGCTAGGAAACACACCTTCATCCTCACATGTAGAATCATGTTAACCACGTGACACATGCATCAGACGTGGACAATCTCTCTTAATGGTGCGTCTCTAATATTACTAACAAACATGTTAATCGTTACTCCATTATTAGATACATTATCAATTGTGATACTAAAAATATTATTTTGAATTTTATATTCTCTAAAGATTTTTATCATACACTCAAAAATGGTAGGCCCATCATTAGGATTGAGAATCTTAGAAAATCATAAATTTTTTTTATTCACAGGACATTTAGAATCTACATAGTGGGCAGTGAGACATGCATAAGATACATCATCGTGACTAGTCTAGATATCGGACTTCACAGACATCACTCAACTATGTACCATAAATTCATTAATTATTAATAATTTTTCTAACATATAATATTTTAGTATGTCGTTCCAAGATGTGGACCTCAGAAACCTATGATAAGCAAGTTGAAAATATATCTGCATGATGCTCACTATCCTTGGATCTTCCAAAAATCTGATTAGAAGATCCATCAATGTGATAAGTTTGGTCATGCCTTCTCAATCTAACTCTCTATGGCATATGAAGCAGGTAAAATTTGAGAATGAACTAAATTTAGTCTCAAAAAATGCAGAGCTAAGTTGGGTTTGCCTAATATCTAATGCACCATGTGTTTTTGGTGCATAATTCAGCATGCCTTTTAAGATGTTCAGTCCCTAACGCACTATTATAAGTTAAAAATTTTTCACAACATTTGCACAGTGCCATTTCTTCTTCCTCACCCCTAATATTTTTATGTTTTATTATATTAAAATGAGTCCAAACTATAGAAGTCCAATCTTGTTTTTTGTTTTTTAGATTTTTGGGCTGAGATGTGTAGAGAAACCAAAGTTTCAGCAGCCTCGAACTTTTGTGTAAGATTTTCATTTTCTAAATTTAAATTAATTTTATTAGTATTAGTATTTGTCATTTTTTAGGTTTTTTAGTCAAGAGGATAACTTAAAAAGTAGAGAGATAAAAATAGAAATACCCATAAAGTAGTGTAAAGGAAAACACGTGCACCAAAAATCTAACTTCTAAAGACCAATGCAAATACCAACTAAAGACGAGCCTAAGTTGCAAGTCCCGAAAAGCTGAGGTGAAATCTCGAGAGAGAGAATTTTAGGAGAGAGGTTTGAGAGAGATAGAATGTGAGATTTTATGTTTTTGAAAAACATAAAAAGTAGAAAGGGGGTGGGGGGCTTTTAAAAAAAATTTAGAAGTTTTTTTAAAAGTATTTCTTTTTGAATTTTTTAATATTTTTTTTGGGGCAGAATCATGTGTATCGTCGGGTTCTGTCCCATAGCCATTGGAGGCAAAATACAACGGCTAAATTTCAAATAAGTTTTTTTAATATTTGCCCTGTTGGGCGTAAGCCTGTAATAGGCCTTTGGGGTTCGGGTTGGTTTAGATTTGGGCCCGCCCAGTTTCCAGATCAGTCAGGTTGAGCCTCGGCCTGATGGGGTAGTACGGTATTGGTACCTCGGCTCGTGCCGAAGTACTAAGCCAACAAGGTGATAGTACCATGTTTGGCCAGGCACAACATGAGGCCTGGTTTGACTCGGCATGACATGGCATGGGCACGGGAAATTCCAGTGCCGTGCCGGGCTAGGCAAAGCACGAATCAGCCCATTTGATACCTCTAATCCAATGTGTTTGTCATAAAAATTAAAGAGTAAATAGTTTCCCTATCAAAATTAGCAAGAGAAAATTTCCTAGCTAAATTATCGAGGGAAAAATCTCTAGCTAAATTAGCGAGGGAAAAATCTCTAGTTATTTTCATTCCAAAATTATTTTCACATTTTTAATTTTTTACATAAAATTTAATTACATATTTTTATAAAAACATAAACTATAAACCATTGTTTATAATTAACAAAAAATAAATTCAATTAATAAAATATTTTTATATAATTTGTTACATAGTTAAAATAGAAACATAACAAAATTTGATTACATCTTATTCTTCATCAATGTATCTAATGACAGTGCATAAAGTATAATCTGTCTGTGAAATTTACGTTGCTTTCTCGCCCCCACCTCCTCAATATCTACATACTACTCTAGCACTCGAGCATGTCCCTCCATGGCCATTAGCATTGCTTCCTTTAGTTCTAGTCTGTATTTCCTCTCCATCTCCAACTCATTCCTTTTATCTGCCAATACCCTTTTTGCATCTAGCTGCTCTTCCAACAACACTTTTTTTAACCTTGCGATCAGTTGCATGTATGTATGCTTGTGCATGTATGTATGTGCATGTGTGTGTGTGTGTAAACTCAGACACATGTACTTTCATGCTAATACACATACCAACTAAGTCAACAGAATGAAATAATCAAGGGCTTAAAAACACACATATAGGTCTCTCAGGCATGGTCAGCATATTCTAGTTCTTTGTCCTTTGGTACTTCACATAGATAGAGAACATTGTTACACCTACACATGGAGAATAACATACTATATTTTACAAACAAATAAAGAACACATCACAATGTCGCTGATAAATAGATATACTAGTGCATGCAACTCCAACTACCATTTGCAAGAAATTTCATACAACGAGATAATCATAAGCTTATTTTTAAATTACCGAATTAAGATTTCCCCAAGATTTCTAGTGATCTATCCATCAACATATTCTTCTGTGTTGCTCAGCTTCACATATCAGTCCATGGTTTATTATAAGAAAGTTAAAAAGGGTTTTGTATGGAAATAATACATTTTAAATAAAAATTCCAAAATATGATGCTTGTTTGAAAAATATTACCAAAATAGTGCATTTTGAAATAGCATGGCAATGGACATCATTATTAATGATAGTCATTGCCATGTTATTGAATTTTAAAAATCAAGATCTTCATCAATGTCTGCCTCGCTTGATGATGACAAATTCGGGTTTGAATTCGGGTTTGACACAAGATTCGGTTTGGATTCGTTTCTACTTTCAATATTACATCTTGGCCATATAGATTTCTAAGTGAGCATCCAAATTAAGTTGGTGGTTTAATCAAGAGATGATACATAAACTGAAGATGAAGAAGATGAATTTAACTTGATAATTTTCTCTGGATTGAAATGGAGAAGCCACTTGTGGCAAGAATCCCTTGATTTGTTGAAGTTGACATGCTCACGTTAAATCATCATTAACGAAAAAAAAATAAATCATTTAATAGAAAGAAAAGGATATAGATACATTCGAGTATGACAAGGCCATATTTCATATTTAATAAAACAAATAGGTACCTTATCATAGCCCCTCTTTTTATCTTTACACTGTTAGAGCCACAACAATAAACTCAAATAAGCATAACCTCCAGAAATGAACTCATGGTTTCAAACATGAGTTTCTTTGTCGAGGTTAATGGAGCAATTGGTGCTGTACGTTGTGCTTTTTGTAAGTAATCCAGATTCAATATTTTGCCAGCCAGAGCCACTCTCACATGTAGATGTTTTGCTCCTACACCCATTTTTCTTATTTTTTAAAACTTCATCAAATGCACAACTAGTGAAATATGAAGTGTTTATGCATGCTTATATGTAATAGTTGACACGATGATACATATGAATAGTGTGTGGGTGTATGTGTTTGTGCGTGCCTTTGTTGGTGCGTAGTTGAGTCATTGATGGGTAACATATGTGACTGATATATTGCACTAGAAAATTTAAGAAAAAAAAGTAAAAAAAAAAGATTCGTTTTGCCAGTTGAGATTGAGGCTAAGATTGAGGCTTACAACTGGAATAGTGACTGGATAAAATTCCCAAATAATCTCTAAAGAGGGAAAGCTTACTTTACACTTGATGTAAGTTTGGAATGTGGGGATTCCTATGAGCCATACTCTTCTAGCCTTGCCACCTATTCCGTAGATCAGACTTTGCATCTCTGTGATAATGTACTTGAATAACCATCTACGATGCACTTAAGCTCCATAAATTTCTGGTCAACATCTACTTTTGAATGTTTCCTTAAAGAGAAAAGAGGAAATGTTACTAATATAACCCATTTCCATTTTCTCCCTCACTCCTCTTACTAAACTCTCTATGCTTTCCACACACTCTCCCTTAATCACGTTGTTTCTTTTCTTCATCTCCATCACATGTAAAACCCTCATTACATCTTTGGTCTTTGTCAGTGTTTCTAATGACGAGCTTAAGTTCTTCCCCAATTGTTCAAATTGACCGAAAGAAAAAATTGAAGGAGGAGAAGAGTTGGCTATGGTGAAAGGTTTTATGAATTCTTATGAATTCCCAGGAACTGGAGTGATATTTGTAGTGGCAGCCATGGCTGTGGATGTATTTCTGGAGCAAATATCTATGGATATAGCTTGTTTAACCTTGTTTTTCACTAAGTTGGTTTCCACACACTCCCATTATTCCCAATGCCTACATTTTAAAATTTTTAAAATTTAATAGCCGGCATTCACAATGCCACCTTTGATTTTTAAAATTCAATATGGTGGCAATGACCATCGTTTACAATGACACAAATTGCCATGTTGTTTCCAGACATATTAGTTTGGTAATATTTTTCAAACTAGCATTATATTTTGGATTTTTTTTTAAAATGTATTATTTCCATACAAAACTTATTAGAAAGTGCCAAACAAAATGGAAATGAAATTTGAAATACAACATTCTGCATGGTATTGAATTTTTGCACACTAGTAGGTTCATATAGGAATCCACCGAAGCAAGGAAACCTAAAAGAAAGCATAAAAAAAATGAAAAAAAATGCAATTCATACGAAAAGAACACAAAGTTGCTCACCTTTGAATTTCATTCCCCACTTGAGTTTTATAATGACCATCTTCCCAGTCAAGTTATTAAGAAAAGGCTTGGGATTAACTGGAATGGTCTCCAATATTCAGTAATAAAAAAATTAATGAACGGTGATAAATTGCACGTATGCATCAGATATTTATCTACATTTACTTAAAAATGCATAGACATGTATTTATGCAAGATACATGCATACATCATGAATATAGAATAATTATATATGTCCAAATACACGCACGTGCATACACACATGTACACACTATTTTCCTATCTTTTCATATTTCTTTATATTGTCCATATATTACACCTTTCTAGTTAATATGAACTATTGATGCATGAAAATAGTCATTACCAAAAATCAAATTTTTTTTCTAATCTACATATCCCACGTGATCTAAAATTTATTATTATATTTTGTGCTTGAGAAAACTATAAGAAAACTTTTTTTATGAAAAATAAATGACAATTTAAAAGAATATTTGATTGTTGTAAGCATGAATAGTTAATCTTGCGTTGATACACAAGAAATTAAAAGCTAGTATTAATATCATTCATGAAAGCAAAATTTTATGAATATCTCATGTACACAAAAATTGTATCAAACAAGAAAACTTGATTACTACTTCATAGAATTTTTTTTAACCTCTCATTATCATCATCAATGAAATCATATCTCAATACTATTTTGCACAAACATCACTCTAACCATAAGAACATGAGTTCAATCAACAAGAATACCAAATATACTTCTTCAGGATGCTTGTCAAATCACCTATCATTATGTTCGAGTAGATGTCTTACCTGCACTCCATTTCCATTATAATAGCCCATCCAGCTTCTCTGCACAGCTTCATAGTTTCAATGCATTCAATTTGTCATGATGTAATTTCGTTCACCTTGATAAAAAGGGTCAATTCCCTATCCAAGCAACCAAATCAAATTTAAAACAAAAAAAACAAAAAAAACAAAAAAAACAAAAACTTTCACAACTCAATGTTATGCCAAGCCTCTTACGAATTCATTGAAAAATCAACATCTTGCCTCTTGCTTGTATTTGAGGTCATAGAGCATCTGATCTGGCTCATAAAATTCAGATTCAGCAACATCCACCCCCTATGGGTCACATATGGCATTGATGTAGTTGGAATCAAGGCTTAAACCTTGTGAGCAATGATTTCAATAACACACAGTGGGAGTGCGATTGTTTTGATAACATACTGTGAGCATGCAAAGATTTGCATAGCACACAATGGATGGGTAATCGTGGTAGCTAGTGCATAGTGGATGCACTCCTTCTAGGGGTTTACAGCTCTTTCCAACACACAGCCACCTAGAGTTTAGCTTTCCCCGTGGTTGCTTTTGATACCATGTAAAACATTTAATCACACAACATAAATCAAATATAATACACTTGCTGAATAACCTCATACAAAGAATGCCCTTATATAACATGTTATTTTTATTAGGGCAACTCACAAGATGAATAATCTTAATTACACCCTCGAAGTGTACCTCTATGTGCTAGGCATGCCTCAATGTGTAAGACATGCTAATTCTTCCTCCAAAAAGCTATCAATAGAACAACGTATCAATTGATAAAGTACAGAATATGGCACCCAGCAAAACTTAAGCAATATCACAAATATCATGATCATCAATAAGATTGTTATATATAGTATATATGTACATATAATATTATAGTGTATATGTACATATACTAAGTATATATGTACATATATACTATAGTATATATACATATACACGACAATATATATATGGATGTCTAATATAGATATAGAATAGCCGGTATAGATATAGATATAGAATAGGAAGTAAAGTATTATCCCATTTATACTTCACAAAGAAGACACAAAACATCACTATCAACATTAATAAGAAATGCAAATATTATTATAATTTTTAAAAACATATCTAAAAACTCTTAGTGGAAAACTTGGAAGACAAGCGACAAGCTAGTCTTGGCACATCAAAGTTCACACATTGCCTCCCCGCAACCAGAACTCTTCTACTCCCAAGGCCTATAAAGGGGTAGCTATGCCCCGCCACCCACTGCGGTACCATGCTCGCATATGGGTTTTTTTATAATGTTTCTTCCCCTCTCTGTATGCTTGCATCAATGATTTTGATTGCTTAGCTTCATTGTATTAGTCCATCAACCTTGTAGCTTCTATTGCCATATGGTTCCTCACTTGGTTTGAAGTAAGGGTCGTCACTTCATTGTATGCGTCAACGTAACTACAGAACAATTCAATATGCACTCCATAAAAACAATACACATGCAAAGAAAATAAGAGGAACAAAACTTCAAAAATTAGATGTTTGTCTTCCAAATATTAAAAAAAAGCAAATGGCTATAAAATTTGCAAACTTCATATAGCAAGGCATCTTGACTCACCTTCCTCCCAGCTATTCTCACTCCTCTTCTTTTCATGCTCATCGACAAGGGATATATCTATGTGCTAGTTGTGCAACATGCAGATTTGCACACACCACAACCCCATTGATAGTCATAGTTCCTCATGTTCAGCTCATTGTCATCCCTGACACTACGAACATGCAAGCGGGGGTGAACAAGCCGAACAAACATATTTAATTGAATTTCATTAGCAATCATTATAGAAATTAACAATTCAATAGTTTAATTCCACTAATGACCAATAAAAAGTAGTCATAGATCTATATAGTGACAGTATAGATCTGCACGAAATAAGAGTGTGAATAAAGAACCTATGTCTACGTGGGACTAGAATTTTGGTGTTCATCTCACAACTTTAGAAGCTAACATTCTATTCCTAGCATAAGAGGACAAGCCAAGCCTTTTATATACCTATAATAGGCTAAAACTCTACCAAAAATATTTGGGTACACACAAACATATTCATAGATATATAAAAATAGTAATTATAGACATAAAAAACACAAATCTGAGTTGATAGTCATACAACTTCAACAAATATCTAAAAGATGTCCAGCAATGATGTTTAGAGAGAGAGTGTGTGCAAAAATAAAATGTTTAAGTAATATTAAAGATAATAGAAGCTTAGCCTTCTTTGATCCTGCTGAGATTAGTAAAGATAGGACCCATCCATATGAAGGACTGTGACAATGTCTAAAGGCTTTGAATCAGAATTTTTTTATGCCTCTCACATCAAATTTCCTACAAAGATTCATGATTAGGTTAATCGACAAAGCAAATAACAAAACTAGGATAAAGAAAAATGATACCTCCAAAAAAAATCTCATCTTGTTTAGCTATACATAGACAAAAATCAAAAATAAATCAGAAATAATTCTGATACAAAATTGTCCTTATTATTAGTTGGTGCATTAGTGCTAGCCTCTCCTACATAGTTTGCAGTTGGATCTTGAAATGTTATATGTCGCATCAATGCCACAAACTGACTCCATATAGTACATCTACTATTGTATTAAATTCTTAATTTCTTTCATCTCATCATTCATTTCTTTAATTTCTTGCATTTCTTCCTTCAAATGTCTAGTCTGCTCAAATATATCTTATTTATTATCTTCATTTCTTCCTTAAAATGAGATATATGCTCATCCTTCTCTTTCGTTTTGGTCTCCATAACTTCAAAACTTTATTTGTTTCTATTACTTGTTCTTCGATTACCTCATCCACTATTGTTGTGACAGATAAATTAGAAGCATGACTACTACAACAAAATGCCAGTCTCTTCAAGCTGATGACGTACACTCACTACTTCTTATGACATTCTATGGTCTCCAAATAGATATGATCATAGTCAATTGTTTGAAGATCCATAGAACCCTCAACTTGTTGAGAAGTAACTGTCACACATTCCTCCATGAATTCTTGTGATAAAATAAAGAAAAATACTAATCTAGATATACATAAAATAAATTTAATGTTTTGTATTCTAAACAACTTTCAAAATTTACTATAGTATCATAAAATTTTATTAATATAATAGATTCTTACAGTAATCATCTGAGACTTTTTGTCAACAAACTGATAATCATTTTTCTTTACATGCATCTTCCTGAAAATCTCATAAAAATTGAGATCACAACCCAATTCTCCAGCCTATAGTATGTATTTATTAAGTTAAAATATAACAAATGTTAAAAATTTTAACAAAATTAATAAAACCATGCATAGATTTGATTTATTTAGACTATTAGGATAACCACTAAATATATAAATGATTTAAATTTTAAAATTGTACCTAATTTTTGAGCATGCTCAATGCTTGACTTTGTCCCTCCTGTGTGGCAAGACATTACTGTACCTAGTCTTATTGATCCTTAGAGATAAAAACATGTTTTTGGCTCTAAAGATCAGCTCAGATTGGGGGTACTTTAGAAATAAATTTAACTCGATTATATAGTTTTTATAAATTTCAATAGTGGTGAATATCTCTATATTTATCTTTAAATATCAAGTTATTTTCATTTAAATATTATGAAAAATTAGTAATTTTTTTTATAATTTAAAATTTTCAAATTATTTAGTAATTATTTTTTAAAAAAATTCCTTTAGGCATAAAACTATTTTTTATAGTTAAAATAATATTACTATTTAATAGTTTTTTCGTTAATTATTATATTTTAATATACAATGAATTATTTAATCTTTTTATTAGTAGAAATTTTAATATATGTTCATTTATTTTTTAAAATATCTTTAAAATTTTTAAAAATTATAGAATTAATAATTTAATGTTTTTGTAATCTTTATTAATAGTTATTGTAGCATTTATTAATAGTTATTTTAGTCTTTATTAATATTAAATTTTTTGTATTTATATATTTTTTAAATTATTTGTTTATAATAACCTATTTTTTATAAATATAAGAGTAGAATTTGTATTTCAAGGATCGCTCACCAATAGACCATTGAATATGTACCTTTAATATACAAAATTAAAGAATATATTGAAACAAATAACATGTAAAAAATTAAATCATTAAATTGTGATGTAAATTATCCCCAGCCCAAATAGTTAGGGAAAAATATCTAACTAAATGGATATATTTTGTTAAAAATAAAATTTAAGAAATAATCACTTGCAAAGAAATATAAAAAGTAAAAAAAAAATTCAGATAATTATTTAGTGATGGATTTTGTCTCGATCTAATTAGCAAGGGATATACCATCACTAAATACATCACTAAATTCCCTGCTTTTTTTGTAGAAATCTATTAAAATATTAGTAACAAAATATTTTCAATCGATCATTACCATGACTAATCTATCACTAATCTATTGCAAAATTTTAATTTAATGTAAATTTATATATTTTTTGTTATTCCCTATCTAATCCCTCGCTAATTAGGTTAGAATTTTAGCCATAGAAAAATTTCCCTAGCTAAATTGATATTTTCTTGTAGTGCATATAGCTATATAGATAGATAGACAAATACATAGATAGATAGATAGAAAAATAGATAAATTGATTGAATGATTGATAGTTAGATAGATAGACATATAGATAGATAGATAAATTGATAGATTGATAGACAAATTGCTAGAAAGATTGATAGACAGATTAATAGACAGATAGATAGTTGATTGATTGAAAGATAGATAGACAGATAGAAATACAAATAGATAGAGAGATAGATAGATAGTTAGATAGATAGACAAATTAAAAGATTGAAAGATAAAAAGATAGATAGACATATATATAGACAAATAAATAGGTAGATAGATAGATATGGCAGTAGATAGATAGACAAATAGATAGATAGACAAATAAATAAAAAGATAGATAGACAAATAGATAAAAAGATAGATAGACATATAGATAAACAGAGCGGTCGGAAAAAAGTTAGACAAATAGATACATAGATAGTTAGAAAGATATATAAATAGAGAGATTGATAGATAGAGAAATTAATATACAGATAGATAGACTGATAGATAGACTAATAGATAGAAAGATAGACAAATAGATAGATAGATAGATAGATAGACCGATCAATAAATAGATGGACAAATAAATAGACAGATAGACAGACAAATAGATAGACAGATAGCTTGACATATTGATTGAAAGATAGATATAATGATAGATCGAATGCCACATAGATAGAAAAATAGATAGATAGATAGATACACAAATAGAATGATTGACCAATAGATAGATAAATATATAGATAGATAGATATATATATATATATATAAAGAGTGATAGATAGAGAAATAGAATGATATATAAATCAAAAGATAGATAGTTAGATAGACAAATAGATAGAAAAATAGATATGTAGATATATAGTTATATAGAAAGATAGATTGATAGATTGATAGAAACATAGATAGACAAATGATAGATAAATAAGTAGATAAATAGATAGAGAGATAGATTGATAGATAGATTGATAGACAGATTGATAGGCAGATAGATAAATAGATTCTTAAAAATATTGAAAAATAGAATGATAGATAGATTGATAAATAAATTTATAAACAAATTGATAGACTGGTAGATAAACAAATATATCGACAGAACGATAGACAGATAGATAGAAAGATAGATACAAAGATAGATAGACAGAAAGATTAGATTGATAGAGATATATATAGATATACATATATATAGATAAATAGATAAATAGATAAAGAGAAAAAGATAGATAAATATATTAATAGATAGAAAGAATGATAGATAGACTGATAGATAGATAGATAGATAGACAAATAGATAAACAGATAGATAGATAGATAGACATATTAATATATAGATAGGTAGTCAGATAGATTAATAGATAAATATGTAGATAGGTTGAAAGACAAATAGATAGATAGAATGATAGATAGATTAATAGATATATTGATACATAAATTAATACATAGACTTTCAGAGAGATTGTTAGAAATATAGATAGATAGAAAGATAGATAAATAGATAAATAGATATACATATAGATAAATTGATAGATAGATAGATATATAGATAGATAGACAAATAGATAGATAGATAGATAGATAGATAGAAAGATATACAGATAGATAGACAAATAGATAGATAGATAGATAGATAGATAGAAAGATATACAGATAGATAGACAAATAGATAGACATATAGATATATATAGATAAATAGATAGAGAAAAATTGATTTAAAGATAGGCAAATATAAAAACATAAAGATAGACAAATAGATCAATATATTGATAGATAGATAGATAGGTAGATAGATAGATAGATAGACAAATTGAAAGATAGATAGATATGAAGATAGATATATAGACAAATAGATAGATTTTTTTATAGAAAGATAGAGAAATAAATATACAGATTGACAGACAGACAGATAAACAAATAGAAAGATAGATAAAGAGATATATAGAGAGATAGATAGATAGATAGATAGAAGTGATAGATAGATTAATTGATTGATTGATTGATTCATTGATAGATAAATAGACAGACAGACAGATAGAATGATTGATTGAATTATTGACAGATAGATAGATATACAAATTGATTGATAGATAGATATATATAAAGACTAAAAGATTGATAGATAGAATGATAGATATATATACAGATAAATAGTTAGATAAATAAAGAAATTGATAGATAAATAGATATATGAATTGATTGATTATTAATAGTTTAATAGATAGATTAATAGTGAGATTGATAGAAAAATAGATAAGTAGACAAATAGATAAAAATATAGATAGATAGATTGATCGATTGATTGGTAGACAGATAGTTAGATAGATAGATAGATTAATAAAAAGTTTGATAGATAGACTGATAAAAAGATTTATAAATAGATTGATAGAAAGATAGAATGAAAGATAGATAGTAAAAAGATAGATTGATAGAAAGACATGGATATTTTGATTGATAGATAGATAAATAGATAGAAAGATAATTTGATAGTTAGATAGATTATTAGATAGAGAGATAAAAATATATATAGATAGATAGATAGATAGACAGATAAAAAGATAGATAAATAATTAAATAGATAGATAGATAGATTGGCAGTTAGATTGATATATTGATTGACTGATTGATAAATAGTTGATAGATATAAAAATACATAGGCAGTTAAATAGACAAATAGAAATAAAAATAGATAGTTTTATAGATAGACAGATATATATATATATATATATATATTGATAGACATGTTGATAAAAGGATTGAAGGAAAAATAGATAGGCAATTAGATTGTTAGATATATAGATTGAAAGATAGATAGCTAGTTAGATAGATAGAAAATTAGATATGCAGGTAGCTAAATAGATAGATAGACATATAGATAAATAAATAGATATAAAGACGGATAGACAGATAGATATATTTATAAACAAATTGATAAATAGATAGATAGATAGATTAATAGATAGATTGATTAAAAGATTGATAGACATATTAATAGATAGATTAATATATAGATTTATAGATAGATTGAAAAATAAAAAGATAGAAAAATAGAACGATAGATAAATAGATATATAGATAGAGTGTTATACACATTTGAGACAAATAGATAAATATATATATATATATATAAGGATAAATAGATAGATAGATAGATAAATAGTAAGAAATTTAGATAGATAAATAGACAGATAGATACAAAGATAGATAAATAGATAGATTAATAGACTGATAGATAGGTAGATAGATAAACATATATATAGATAATAAGATAGACAGATAGATACAAAGATAGATAAATAGATAGATTAATAGACTGATAGATAGGTAGATAGATAAACATATATATAGATAATAAGATAGACAAATATAAAGACAAATAGATTGACGGAAAGATAAATAGATATATAAATAAATAGACAGATAGATAGTTAGATAGAAAGATATGTAGATAGATAGATAGATAGATAGACACATAGATAGATGAATAGATAAACAAATAGAGATGATATATAGATATCAAGATACATAGATACATAGATAGATTGATAGACAAATTTATAGATAAATAGTTAGAAAGGTAGATAGATAGATAGATAAAAAGATAGATAGATAGATGTACATATATATATATATATATATATAGAATGACACATAGATAGATAGATAGATTAATACAAAGATTTATAGACAAATTACTAGACAAATTGATAGACAGATTGATAAAAAGATTTATAAACAGATTGATAGAAAGATAGAATGAAAGATAGATAGAAAAAAAGATAGACAGATAGAAAGACATATAGATATTTAGATAGATAGATAGATAGATAGAAAGATAGATAAATAGATAATTTCATAGTTAGATAGATTATTAGACAGGGAGATAAAGATATATATAGATAGATTTATAGATAGATAAAAAGATAGATAGATAAATAATTAGATAGATTGATAGATAGATTGATTGACAGTTAGATTGATTTATTGATTTACTGATTGATAAATAGATTGATAGATATAAAAATACATAGGCAGTTAAATATACAAATAGAAATAAAAATAGATAGTTATATAGATAGATAGATTGATATATATATATATATATATATATATATAGACATATTTATAATGAGATTGAAGGAAAGATAGATATACAATTAGATTATTAGATATATAGATCAAAAGATAGATAGCTAGATAGATAGACAATTAGATATCTAGGTAGATAAATAGATAAAAGAACGTATAGATAAACAAATAGATAGACAGACAGACACACACACACACACACACACATATATATATATATATATTTATAAACAGATTGATAAATAGATAGATATATAGATAGATAGATAGATTAATAGATAGATTGATTAAAAGATTGATAGACATATTAATAGATAGATTAATATATAGATTTATAGATAGATTGTAAAATAAAAAGATAGAAAAATAGAAAGATAGATAAATAGATATATAGATAGAGTGTTATACACATTTTTAGACAAATAGATAAAGATATATATAGATATATAGATAGAAGGATAAATTGATAGATAGAAAGATAGATAGAGAGACATTTAGATAGATAGATAGACAGATATATACAAAGACAAATAAAAGATAGATTAATAGATTGATAGATAGGTAGGTAGATAAACATATATATAGATAATAAGATAGATAGATATAAAGACAAATAGATTGACAACAAGATAAATAGATACATAGATAAATAGACAGATAGATAGTTAGATAGAAAGATATGTAGATAGATAGATAGATAAATAGACATATAGATAGATAAATAGATAAACAAATAGAGATGATATATAGATAGAATGATAAATAGATACATAGATAGATTGATACAAAAATTTATAGATAAATAGTTAGAAAGGTAGATAGATAGATAGATAGAGAGATAGATAGATAAAAAGATAGATAGATAGATAGACGTACATATATATATATAGACAGATAGAATGCCACATAGATAGATAGATAGATTAATACAAAGATTTATAGACAGATTGCTAGACAAATTGATAGACATATTGATAAACAGATAGACATATTGATCGACAAATAGGTAGATAATTAGAAAGTGAGATAGATTGACACAAAAATAGATAGATAAATAGATAGACAAATAAATATACAGATAGATAGAAAGAGAGAGAGAGAGAGAAATACATAGATAAATATATAGATAGATATACAAAAATATAGAGTGATAGATATATTAATAGATAGATAAAAAGATTAATAGATAGAAATATAGAATGATAGATAAATAGAAAGATAGATAGATATAAAATAGATAGATAGAAAATAGATAGACAAGTGATAACATAGAAAGATAGATAAACAAATTGATATATATATATATATATATATATATATATATATATATATATATATATATATATATATATATTCATAGATGATTTAATGATATAAAGATTTATAAATAAATTGATAGATAGATTAATTGATACTTTGATAGACATGTAGATAGACAAATTGATAGATAGATAATTAGATAGATATATAGATAAATAGAGATATAGATAGATTGACAGATTGATATACAGATTGATAGACATATAGAAAGATAGATTGATAGATAGATTGATAGATAGATTGATTGAAAGAATTATAGACAGATAGATTTATTGATTGATAGACTAATTTATAAAAAGATTAATGGAATTATTTATTGACCGATAGATAGACAAAAAGATAGACAAAATGATAGATAGAAAATTAGTTAGACATATATCAACTAATAGATACATAGATAGATAGCTAGTTTGGAATATTATTAGATAGATAGATAAAGATATATATAAATAGATAGATAGATAGATAAATAGATATATAGATTGATTGATTTATACAGAAATATGTAGAAAGATATATAGATAGACAAAAAATAGACAAATAAATAAATAGATAGATAAACTGATAGATAGCCAGATAGATAGATAGATAGATAAAGATAGAAAGTTAGATTGGTAGATAGATAATATGATATATTTATAGATAGATAGATAGCTAGATAGACAAATAAATACACAGATAGATAGATAGATAGCCAAATACATAGACAGATAGAGTGATAATAGATAGACATATAGATAAATAGATAAATAGAAAGACTGATAAATAGATAGATAGAGAGATAGACACATAGAAAGACAGACAAATAGATAGATCGATAGATATGTAGATATATAGATATATAGATAGACAAATATATTGATAGAATGATAGATAGATTAATAGGCAGATTGATAAACAAATTGATAGATTGATTGATAGAGAAATTGATAGAATGATAGATAGACATATAGACAGTCAGATAGATCAATAAAAAGATAGATTGAAAGATAGATGGACAAATAGATATATAGTTAGATAGATATATAGATAGATAGATAGGCATATAGATATATAGATAGATAGAGAAAATGATAGTAAAATAGTTGATAGATATATAGAAAGATAGATAAATAGAAAAATAGAATGATAGATAGATACATCAACATATTAATAGATAGATATATAGATAGATAGGCAGACAGATAGATAGGTAGATAGATAGATAGGTAGACTGATAAATAGACAGACAGATAGATAGATAAATAGACAAATAGATAGATAGATAGATAGATAGATAGAAAATAGACAAACAGATAGACAAATAGACAGACAGATAGATAAATAGATACATAGACAGACATACAGACAGACAGATAGATAGATAGATAAATAGATATATAGATAGAAAGATAGATATACTGAAAGATAGATTGATAGATAGATAGGTAGGGAGATACATATATAGTTAGATAGATAGATATATAGATAGATAGAAGATAAATAGACAAAAGATATATAGATATATAGATAGATAGATAGACTAATAGATAGATAGAGAGATTAATAGTTAGATAGGCAAATTGATAGACAAGTAGATAGATAATTAGATTGAAAGATAGATAGACAGATAGATAGATAATTAGATTAAAAGATTGATAGATAGATAAAATGATATTAGATTGATATTTATATAGATAGATAGAAGCTAGATAGATAGTTTGATAGAAAGATCGATAGTCTTATTGATAGATAGATAATTCGACAGACAGATAGATAGATATATAGATTTAGAGACAAATAGATAGATAGATTTATTGACATATAGATAGACAAAAAGATAGGCAGATAGAAAGAAAGATACATAGATAGATATATAGTTTATTAGATAAGTAAATAGACAGATAGATAAATTGAGAAATAGATAAATAGATAGACAATAGATAGACAAATAGATAGACAAATAGATATATAGAATGATAGATAGATATATAGATATATAGATAGATAGATAGATACCCAGATAAATAGACAGATAGATACCCAGATAAATAGACAGATAAATAGACAATATATAAATAGAATATAGATAAAAGATAGACATATATATAGACATATAGATAGACAAATAATTAGACAAATAGATAGACAGATTGATATACAGATAGTTAGACAAATAGATATATAGATAAACAATTATATAAACAAATCGATAGACAAATAGATAGATATATAGATAGATACATAGATATATAGATAGACATATATATACATATAATGATAGATTGATTGGTATATCGGCAAATAGACATACAAATAAAAAGTTGTTTAGATATATAGATATATAGACAAAATGATAGATGTATAAAAAGATTGATTTATATACACATTGATAGATATATTGATAGACCAATTGAAAAATAGATTCATAGATAGATTGATCGGCATATTATAAAGAGATTGATAGATAGATGGATAGGTATATTGATATACAAATAGATAGATAGATACATAGAGAGATAGATAGACAAATAGATAGATAGAAAGATACATCACAAATAGATAGATAGAAATATAAATAAAAAGATTCATAATGTGATAAATAGACATTCAGATAGTCAAGTAAATAAATAGATAGATAGATAAATATATAGATAGATAAATATATAGATAGATAAATAGACAAAAAGATTGACAGATTGATAAACATATAAATAGATAGCTGGAAAGATAGATAGACACACATATAGATAGATGGATATCTAGACCAACATATTGATAGATAGATAGATATTTAGAGAGATAGATAGATAGAGACAAAGATAGATAGATAGATAGATAGATAGATAGATAGATTGATATACATATAGATAGGCAGACAGAATGATAGATAGTTAGATAGATAAATAGATAGAATGATAGAGAAATAGATAGAAAGAAAGATAAATGGATAGTTTGATAGATAGATATATAGATAGATATAAAGAATGATAAACATATTTATAGATAGATAGATAGATAAAGAAATACATAGACATATAGATTAATAAATAATAGATAGACATATAGATAGATAGATTAATAAGTAGATAGATATATTTACAAATATATATACAGATAGATAGAAAAATAAATAGATAGAGAGACTAACATAAAGAAAGAAAGATAGATTAGAGGTATCAAATAGGCTAGGCCGGCCCGGCCCTGCATGAGGCACAACATGATTTGAATGTCCCTGGGCTGACATGGCATGCTACTATCATGTGCACGGGCTCGTGCCGGGCACACCCTCGGCACCGGTCGTGCCCAGCCTGGCCGAGGAAATTCGGCCCACGTGCCATGCCAAGCACCGCACGAGGGCCTGGCTTAGGGACACGTCAGACGTGACCACACTCTGAGTGTGGTCACAGGGAGCCGATGCACAATGGGCAAAGCTAGTCGAGCCATTAAAGGGTGAAGGTGGCATGGAGGCATGCCATGAATCCATACTTTTTAAAAAAATTTGGGTTTTGGCATGCCGTGAACCAGGCCAAACTAGGCCGAACCCGGTAGAGTTTGGGCTAGGGGCCCATGCCGGGCTTGTCCTCACAGAACCATGATGGGCCAGGCATGACATTGTACACTCACTGCTTCTTATGACCTCCTATGGTCTCTAAATTGATAGAATCATAGTCAATTGTTGAAGATCCATAGAACCCTCAACTTGTTGAGAAGCAGTTGTCACACATTCCTCCATTAAATTTTGTGATAAAATAGTTAAAAATACTATTATAGATATACATAAAATTATTTTATATTTTGCTTTCCAAACAACTTTCAAAATTTAATGTGGTACTATTATATTTTATTAAAATAACAGATTCTTATAGCAATCATCTGAGACTTGCTGTCAACAAACTGACCATTTGCTTTTTCACATGCATATTTCTGAAGATCTCATAAAAACTAGGATCTCGACTCAATTATCAGCCTCGAGTATGTATTATTAAGTCATAACATAACAAATGATAAAAAATTTAACAAAATTAATATAACCATGCATTGATTAATTTATTTAGAATATTAGGACAACCACTAAATATATAAATAATAAAGATTTTAAAATTATACTAAATCTTGAGCATGCTCAATGCTCGACTTTAACCCTCCTGTGTGGCTAGAAATTCCTGTACCTAGTCGGCTACCCCAGTTCATTAATTTTGGTGGTAATCTATATGTTTTTTTTAACATCTAGCTCCTCCCAATACTTAAGCCACTCGAACCAGTCATACTCGGATTAAATTTAGCTCTTTATTTTATATTCTTCAATTTATGGACAAAATCAGAATAGCATTCAGTAGTTTTGCTCTCTCTTAATGACTTTATCTTTCTATCAAATTTGAGTGCCCATGTGCATTTATTCTATATATAGAAATATCACAAAAAAAATTTATATTAATAACAAGGACATAATTATTACTGCTTGAATAAAAACTAACTTAATAGTCAACTAAGTAGATACTTAATTTTCAATGTTTTTGTTTCATTATTTTTACCCGAAGTCATTAAAATTAGACTCTTTTGTCGATTCAGAAACTTTATTCAATGATAATGTTTTAGAATCAATAATTTTCTTGAAAGACTTTGTAATTATAGCCAAACACTTGAGAGATAGAATAAAACTATACAGATAAATAAATAACATTGAAAAAAAAGCAAATCATAACTATATATAAAAAATTTATTAACAGGATCATCATAATATTTATTCTAGTTATATTTAATATTCTTATACCTCTCATCCACAATCTCAATTACTAACTTAACACTGAATGCAGAAGAAGGCACAACATTTGGTGACTTCGATGATATTATAAATGAGGTAACTATCGGTGTAAAATGTTGTGTATAAGATGGTGATGGATCAAAAGTGTTTGTAGAAAGGACAATGGGTGGTGGGCATATATCTTGATAAAGGTGATAGTAAAGCTGTCAATGATGGTGATGGCGAATAAAATGGAGATGATGTTTGTAATGTTTAGTCTGGATATGGTGGGTATGAGATGGTAATAAATTTGCAACCTAGTATAAAATACTATAATAAATTTGGTCCATTATAAGTCTTGTCCACCTCCACCATGGCCACAATCTTTTAGGTGTCATCTACTATATAAAAAATAAAAACATAGAACAAATAATAGAGATATGATGAAGAACCATGCATTTTATTAATAAAATACACCAATAGATTTCATCAAAATATAGAAGTTTATGATAGTTTAATATTATAATACAATTATACCAATTTAATTATCGGCATAATTATCATTCTAATTGATCTTCTGACATTTCGTCTGGTTTTGATGGAAGTTCCAAACTCATCTTCTGATAGAAATTAATCATCACCAATTTCTATTAGGCCACATTTGAGTCACATAAATTTACTAGATCATCATCTACATGCACATGTTAATATTATTTATGTCATCTTCTTGGAATGCTGATGCAATAGTTATGTCTGCACTTCTTTGTGAGAGAGAGAAAGGAGGGAGAGAGAGAGAGAGAGAAATGAGGAAGAGAGAGAAAGAGAGAAAGAGGGGAGAAAGAGAGAGAGAGGAGAGAGAGAGGGAGAGAGAGAGAGAGAGAAGGGAGGAGGAGAGAGAGAGAGAGAGAGGAGAGAAGGAGAGAGAGAGAGTGGGGAGAGAGAAGAAAAGAGAGAGAGAGAGGGAGACGGAGAGAGAGGGAGAGGGAGACGGAGAGAGAAAAAGAAAAAGCAAAAAAGAAATATTGCAAGAAAGAAATAGCAAGAGAGAGAGAGAAAGAGAGAGAGTGTGTGACACAAATAAAAAGAGGAGAGAGAGTGACACAGAAAGAATGATAGAGGGAGGAAAGACACATAGAGAATGTAGTGTTAGAATAAGGAAATACAAAAAGAACTAACATATTTCTTCTATACAAACCTATAATATATTAATATTTGTCATACATAAGTTTCATATGAGCTAGAGGCCCAAGGGGTGGGATTAGGTAATAGTACGACACTTATTTCACAATAGCTATATCGAACCAATGCTATGTGCTTAGATTGTTGATATTTATCTTTTGCCATTTAATTTCAAGGTAGTGCAACAAATTAGTAATATCTCATTATAATTATTTGTTATTATAACTAGTATATGTAGTTATAAATAGTTAAATATAGTTAACATATAGGTATATATAGATATATTCATACAAGTAGTATATGTAGTTATACATAAATATATACAAAGTTATAAACCAAAATATAGATTTACATTATGTATAACTAGTTACAAATATAGCTATATTTAATATAGAGTGTAACATAGTTATATAAAATTTATATATAGTTAACACATGTAGTTAACATATGTTGTATGTTGTTATCAGTAATTATAATATAGTTACATGTTGTTATACATATAGTTACACATATAGTTATACTTATATTTTTACATGTAGATATATATTATTTTTATATAAATTTATATATGCACACATATAATTATTTATAGGTATAGATATAGTAAAATACATTTTATATACAAGTATATTAAAATCTATATTAAATATATTGTTAATTATATATTTAAATATAGTTATGTAAAAATTTTTATAGTTATACACGTAGTCAAAGACAATTATTTATCGTTATATGTTATTATAATTATAGTATAATAGTTATAAATAGAGTATATATAGTTAAACATATAGATATATAGGTTATTCATACAAGTAGTATATGCAGTTATACATAAATGTATACAAAGTATAAATACGTTATAATAATTATATAGAGTGTTACATAGTAATACATATTTTTATATATAGTTATACACATGTAGTTAAACAAATGTTGTATGTTGTTATACATGTAATTATAAATATAATTACATGTGGTTTACATATATTTACACATATAGTTATACTTATATTTATACATGTAAGTATATCGATTTTTTTATTTTATTATTTATACATATAGTTATGTATTGGTATAGATATAGTAAAATATATTTTATATACAATATATAAAATGTATATTGAATATATGTTGTTATTTAACTATTTAAATATAGTTATGTATACTATTTTTTTAGTTATACATATAGTCAAGACATATTTATAGTTATATGTTCTTATACCTATAGTATACATAGTTAAAAATAAACTTATATATAGTTAAAGTATAGTTATATATAGATATATTCTACAAGTAGTTATAAGTAGTTATACATAAATGTATACTACATTATAAAACAAATATATAGATTAATTATAGAATACATAGTTACAAATATAGTTATATTTAATTATATAGAGTGTACATAGTTATACAAATATTTATATTTAGTTATTCACATATAGTCATATGTATATGTGTTAAAGATATAATTATAGATAACATTTTTATAGTTATACATTTAGTAAAATATAATTATATATAGTTATATTATTATACATATAGTATATTTTGTTAGAAATATAGTATATTGAATTATACATATAGTTATAAATTATTATATAGTTAAAAAAATAGTTTGTATCTAGTAATACATATGTTATAAAATTAGTTTACATAATAATTAATAAGATATAATTACTTTTATATATAATGGTATTTGATTATATAATTATACAAGTGTTTAAATATAAATTTGTTCTTAAATATTTTATAAATGTTATTTATATTAATTATATATATGTAACACTTTATAAATTTAATATAAATATATATCACATTTATAAACATTATAAATATTATATTTATATAAAATTAATATGTTAATAAATATTTACAAAAATGTATAACATTTATATGTTATATTGTTATTATAAAATATATAAATGGATAGTTTTATGTAAATGTTGTATAGATATTATAAACATTAATACATATGTATAAATATTTATATATAACATTATAAGTTTAATATAACATATCAGTATTTATTATAATGTAATATGTTTATATATATTAAATTAGACATTATATATTATGTCATTCGATTATATAAAAGTATAAAAGTTTTATATAATATTTATCTGTTTATAAATTTTTGGAGACAACAAAAAATATAACTGATAAACATTAAGTTTGTTTTTTCTTAAGTTACAGAAGTAAAAAACATTAAGCATAATTTTTTAAGTTACAGAAGCAGAAAACAATATGCAAACAATTTCTCTTTGAAATATTTAAAACCCTAAAAATTTAAATAGTAAGAGAACAAAGTTAGATGACCATTTATTGTTTAATTACTAGTGTAGAGTAACATCATATAGTGATATTAAAATAGAAGAAAAAAGAAGGAAATTGGGAGAAAAAAATCAAACCCGAATATTCTATAACAACCAAAATCTACCAATGGTAATTAAATTGATAGAGATAGATATATATATATATATATTATATATATATATATATTCTGAAGGAGAAGAGATATGATATATTACCTGGTAACAATAAGAATAGATTTTGTAGGTGCCACCTTAGTCTCGTTTGCTTCTCCTCTCTCGTCATTGAAAGTAGAAAAAAGAAAAGAGAAGTTCTTAATGCCTTAGAATTTTTGTCAAGTAAACTATAAATACTAAATTGGATGTAAAATAAATCGAAAATAAAGATACAAAATATAAAAGTAAAAAAAATTATAAAATATAATAATTAAATAAAAAAAATGAAATAGTTTTTTATTTACCATAATTGATATTTCTTAATAAATAAATAATAATATATCATAATAAAGTATTTCATATATATATATAATATATTGGTTATAAATTTATAAGAATTCAATTATTTTTATTAATATAATAGGAATAATTATAAAGGCATAAATTTGAATCTTTTAGTCATTATAAATTTGAATAATTTAAGTGTCATTAATAAACACACCGAGATATTTATTTTTAAATCATCAAAATTTTGATGTATTAAAGCATATAGTATTAATCTTAAATATCAATATTTTTTTTAATTTTATGAAAAATTGAATTTTTTTATTATTCAAAAATTTCAAATCTTTTAGTCATTATATTTTTAAAAGATTCTTATAATTATAAAAATTTTTTTTAGCTTTAATAATATAAATGGTTACATGTTTATTCATTAATTCATATATTTTTAAATTTTTATATTTAATTAATTATTGTTTATTTTAACTTTTATTAGAGTTATTTTTATTTATGTTTATTTATTAATTAAAATATTTAAAAATTAGTATAATTATATAATAAATTATATAATTTTTTTATACAAATATTTAAATATATAATTAAAAATTTCAAAAAAAATTTGTATAATTTTTAATTAATTTATTATAAAAAAATAGTTATTTAGTCTAATTTAAATAAATTTTTGTCGTATTATAATTTATTAAAATTTTAATTTAGAATTATATTTCTATTATTATATGAAGAGATTGGTCTTTCAAGGATCGCTCATCTATAACCATGACATACCTTTAAAGAGAAAATTAGATAAAATATTAAAATAGATAATGCTTAAAAAAATTAAATCATTAAAGATTAGTGATGAAAATGATCAGTAACCCAATAGATAGGGAAAATCCCTAACTAAATGCATATATTTGAGAAATAAATATTTAAGGAATAATCGCTTTCAATTATAATAAAATCAAAAAAATAATGTAGATAATTATTTAGTGTGGGTTTTGTCTGTTCTAATTAGCTAGGGATATTTTATCTCTAATTCCATCGCTAAATTTCCTTCTTTTATTGAGCGATATCTACGTAATTTTAGTGATGGAAGATTTTCATTCAAACATTTTCATCACTACTCCATCACAAAATTTAATTTATTGTAAAAATCAAAATCTGTTGTTATACCTTAGCTCCCTACCTAATTTATCTATGAAATTTATGCCTAGTTAAATTTCCTTAGCTAAATAGATATTTTTTTGTAGTTATCAAGTGTATATCTATTATAATCTATATATCTATGAAAAAGCAAATAGATTAATATCTATATATCATCTATTTAATTATGGCATATCTATGTAACTATCTATCTATATATGATCTCTCTTCTTTTTCTATCTATCTATCTATTAGTTTATCTATCATTTTTAATATCTGTCTATCGATCAATCATAAATATGTCTATTTATTTGTATATCTATCAATCGAATAATCTTTCTATCTATCTATTGATTTACTATCCATATGTCTATCAATCAATCAATCTATCTATCTACCTATATGTTACCAATCTTTCTATTTTTTTATCAATCAATCAATCTATTTATCATATATCTATCTATCTGAATAAAATTTCTTTATCTATTTGGTGATCTATTAGACTTTCTATCTGCCGATCTATCTATCTATTTGACCTCTATCTATCCATATATATATCTCTCTATCTATCTATCTATCCAACTCACTATCCATCTAACTATAAGTATATCTATCTATTTATCTATCTATCTATATTGTCTCATTTGTGGATTTATATATATGTCTATCTATCTCTCTATCTGTCTATATCATTTGTCAAACTTTTGGTCTATCTATCTGTCTATTTATGTGTATATCTATCTATCTATCATCTATCTATATGTCTATATATTTTATTTCTATATGTCTATTTACAATCTATATAATACTATTATCTATTAATCTATCATCTGTCTATCTATCTATTTGTCGATCTATCTATCTATTTATGTGTGTGTAGATGTGTGTGTGGTGTGTATCTAGTATATTACTATCTATCCATCTACCTATCAATCTGTCTATCTATCTAATAATTTATTATCTATCTATCTATCTATCTATTATCTCTATACGTTTCTATCAAATATTTATATCAATGTCTATCTATCTTACCATTTAATCTATCTTCAATGTATCTTTAATCTATCTATCAATCTTCTATTATTAATGTATATAATTTGTATATCAATCTATCTATTTATTTATACTATCTAACCTTCTATATATATATATATATATATTTTGTCTGTCTATCTACTATATGTCTTCTACTTGTTTATGTTTATTATCTATTTATCTATATGTATGTCTGTCTATTATCAATCAGTCTATCTTTCTGTCTAACTATCTCTCTATCTATATCTTTAGTTTATATATTTGTCTATCTAAATTCTATCAATCTATCTATCTATATGTCTATCTATGTATCATCTAGCTATCTATTATATATCTTTTTATCTATCTATTTATCTATCTTTATTATCTAGGTGTCTATCTATCTATCTATATAATTATCTTTCTAAATGTATATCTATCAGTCATCTATCTATCTATCTATCTATCTATATAATTAACATTTTTTTCTATTTATCTATCTATCTATGATATCTATTTTTCTATCTGTCTATCAATCTATATGTTCAATCTATCTGTTTGAATAACTATTCTTCTAATATAAGTCTATCTTTATATGTATCTATCTATTATATCTATCTACATATCTATTTGTTTAATTATTTTTCAATCTATCTGTCTATATATTTGTCTATCTATTATTTATCTATATATATTCTGTCAAATATATGTCTTTATATCTAATCTATTTGTCTATCTATGTATCTATATATCTATCTACTATCTATCTGTATAAATTTTTGACAATCAATATGTCAATCTATCAGTTTATCTATCATACTATCTATCTTTATGTCTATCTATATGACTATTTATCTATCTAATATTCTATTGTTATAATCTTTCTATATATTTATATGGTTTATCTATATGTCTATGTATCTAACTATCAAACTTTTATAGATATATGTATGTTTATTCTCTTTCAATCTATCATATGACTATCAATCTATTCTAAGAGTATCTGTCTATCTATTTGTCTATCTATCTATATACTCTTTCTGTCTAATGCTATGATCTATCATTCTATATATATATAAGTCTATCTTCTTCATCTCTCTGTCTATCTGTCTATGTTTGTGTGTGGCATATCTCACTATCTCTCTATCTATCTATTTATCTATTTGTCTATCTCTCTATCTATCTATCTATCTATCTATATGTCATTTTATTGTCTATATATTTATCTATCTTTTATCTATTATGTCTATCTATATGTCCATCTATCTCTATTTTTCTATCGATTTTTCAAATAATTTATCAACTTTCTGTCTATGTATCTGTCTATCTATCTATCTATATGTTTTTTATCTATCCATCTATTATCTAGATTTATTATATATCTATCTAAATTTTTCTATATATCTATCTATCTATTTATGTATATTGGTCTATCAATCAATCTATCTTTGTCTTTTTAATTGTCTATAATTCATCTATCAATCAATTTATGACTCTCTATGAATCTATCTATCATTTACTCTTCAATCTATCTATCAATCTTTCTACCAATCAATATATTGATTTTTTTATCCATTTATCAATCTCTATGTGTGTGTGGGGTGTGTATATATATATATATTATATATATATATATATATATATATATCTATCTTCTATATCTTTATCTATCGATCAATCTATCTATTAATCTATCTATCTATCAAAATGTCTATAAATATGTTGAGCAATCTGTATAAATCTCTATCATATTTCTATCTAGATGTATATCTATTTATATATCTATCTATCTATCTATCAATTAATCAACTCTGTCTTTCTATTTGAATGTCTATCAATTAGTTTTTCTGTCTATTTATTTATATTCTATCTGTCAGCCTATTTGTCAAACTATCTATCAACTATATATTTGTTATCATCTATCTAATATCTATTTATCTATATATATCTTGTTTGTCTATCTGACTATCTATTTGTCTATTTATTTCTCATCTAACTTTTGTTTATCTATATGTCAATTTGTCTATATAAATATCAATATATTTTGCTATGTGTTTTCTATAAGTTTGTATATATGTCTCTTTATATGTTTGTCTATCTGTTATTCTATGTCTATCTATCAATGAATCTATCTATATATCTGTTTGGTCTATCTGTCTATCTAAAAGTCTATCTACTGTTATCTTCTGTTTATCTTTCTATTATCCTATTATAATCTATCTATCTATCTTTTTGTTATATGTTTTATCTTTTTGTTTGTCTATCTGTTTTTCTATCTTTTCTCTCTGACTATCTACTATCTATCTATCTATCTATTTATTATTTATCGGTCTATCTATCTATCCATCTATCTATCTATCAAACTATCTGTTTATCTTTTTTATATATTTAATATCTATTTGTCTCTCTTTATATGTCAATCTATCTATATATGAGTTTATTTATTTGTTAACTATCTATGTATCTATCTGTCAGTCTATCTATTGTCAGTCTATCTATCTGTCTATTTGGTGTATATGTGTCTATCTATATGTTATCTATTTTTCTATCTATGTATTGTGTATCAATCTATTTATCTATCTTTCTATCTGTCAATCTATTTGTCATCTATCTATTTGTATCTTTTAAATTTGTCTATCTATCTGTCTATCTATCTATCTATCTATGTTTCTATTAGCTATCTATCTATTTGTCTATATAATCTATCTATTATTATAATTCAATCTTTCTTATTTATCTAACTATGAATATCTATCTTTCAATTTTTATCATTTATATATCTCTCGATCTATCTAAATGACTATATATATGTATATCTATCATTATCTATAAATCTATTTATCAATCTATCCTCAAATTGTTTACCAATTATCTATTAATTTGTCTATCAATCTAACTATCGATCTTTCTATCATTTAATCTTAGATATCTATTTCAATCTAATTATTAATCGACTATCTATCTATATATTAATCTATCTATATATCTGTCCATCGATTTGTCTATTGATCTATCTATGATCTATTATTTGTTGTCTAACTTCTATCTATCTATTTATCTATCTATCTATCTATATTTCTTTTTCTTTTTTCTATATCTTTATATCTATTTGTCTATCTATTTATCTTATCTATCTATTATCTATATTAGTCTATCTATTAGTCTATTGTGTCTATCTATCTGGCTTTCAATTAATTTATCAATCTGTCTATTTACTATTTTCTATTAATGAATCAAACAATCTATCTATCTATCTATTAATCAATCAAACAATCTATCTATCTGTCTATCTGTCTGTCTATCTATCTGTCTATCTATCTATTTATCAATCAACCAATCAATTAATCTATGAATCTTATATTAATTATCTATCAATCTGCTGTCAATCTATTGTAACTATCTATCAATATTTCTACCAATCTATCTATTATTTGTTTATTAATATATCTAAATATGTGTACTTTATATCTATATCTCTATCTATCTATCAATTTTTTTAAAGGTTATTAATAGCCTTCTATTTTGGCGGAGGAATACCATTTTTACAACCTACATCTACCCTTAGCCCTATTACACCCTTTCTACTCATAAACTTAAAACAATAAATATTGAGTTTCGGACTTCTTTTGATTTCAATTACAGCATCCTTCATTTTTCTTTTTTTTTTGTCACGTTATCTCGGCTTCGAACTGAAATAATTTTATTCCATCTTTGTCCTACGTTAAATATCCTTTTATTAAGATCCTTTGAATTTCTTCCGACTCATTCCTGAGTTTGCATCTTTCTCAAACTTTCATAAACTGCCTTTCCTTCGTATCTCGTGCTCCCATGAGAGAACCAAAATAAAAGAGTGTTTTCTCACGCTCCTAAGCTTCAAAAGATCCGGTGCCTGGCCTTCTTTGGGTTATCTCCAACTCCGCGAGGGTTTCTTCAATGTATTTATCGCTGCTATTTAAACCAACTATCCAAATATCTCTCCAGCCAGCGAACTTCATGTTTATCCGGTCCACTATTTGCAAGCTTGGACATCTTTTTATCTAAAATTCAACTCCATAAACATAACAGCCACACCAACAGCTACGATGCATCAAGAACATATAACATAACTACAATTCTTAACATAACACAACACAAAACATAATACTGCCAATACCTCCTCAGGACCGGGGAAATATCTGCAATAGCAGCACAACAACACACACACTGCAATTCTATGTACGAAAATGAAATATAAATTGCAGCACAATCCTGTAAGTATACTGCAACACACTACAATTCTATAAAAAGCATTCGAACATGTAATAAAACTGTAATTCTATAAAAGCATATAGAATGATATAAATACTACCCCTCCAGCAGAGAACTTCGTGTTTATCCGGTCCACTATTCTACAAGCTTAGACATATTTCTAAGATTCAATCCATAACATATACAGCCACACCAACATCTATTTGCATCAAGAACATATAACAAAACCTGCAATTCTGAACATAACACAGCACAAACTTGGTATATAGAAGTCAGCATGCTGTTATTCTCCCTCAGAGCTGGGAAGCAATGTTTAATTCTTTCAAAAAGGAATACTCTTCATTACCATAATACTTCAATACCTTCCCTCAGGACCGGGGAAATGCCTGCCAGGATAGCACATTGCAGCACTAAATTACACACACACTACAATTTATATACAACTATATCCAATATGAAATATAAACGACAACACATGACAACACTATCCCTTGTAGGTATATTAGTAGCACACTAGAATTCTATAATAAGCATAATAATCCAACCTGAAATATAAACTGCAATTCTATAGAGCATATACTAGCAGCACATGACACCAAGACCACATAACAGAATTCTATAAACTGCAATTCTATAACCAATAAGATATAGAGGTACATTAGCCTCCCCTCAGGACCAGGGAGTAAATATAAAATCTAGTGCAAGTTAGTTTTATTACCATAATACTGCCACTCCCCTCAGGTAATTAATGTCTCCACCTAGTTCAAACCTTATTCAGTTAAGCTTATAATTTTACCTCTTATTATCTAATATGGATAACCTATTCTATCAAATTAATTATCTTTTATATCTTTCAAGAATGTTATATTTCTTCAAATTCCTGCGAGCCTTTATTAGTGCCTTCCTCCGTTAATTTATCTGCTAAACAGTTCGCCTCTCTAATATAGTGTTATCACTCCTTTCGTGATTCTAGCTATATTTTTATTTTTATAATTTTCTAATTCAAACAT
>JAREIK010003083.1:96947-142100 GCA_029783825.1 Sapria himalayana | reverse complement strand
TTGTCTATCTATATATCTATGTTTCTATCTATTTTTATATCTATCTTTCTATCTATATATCAATCTATATGTATTATGTATATTTGTCTATCTTATCTTTTTAGGTATCTATCTATATTTATATTATCTATCTTTCTCTGTGCCTATATATTTAAGTGTTTATCTATATATCATTATATCTATCTATATTACTTTTTATCAAGCTATCTATTTTTTATTTGTCTAGCTATCGATATGTCTATCATACTAATTTTAGTCATTTGCCTTTTTAGCTATCTATCTATCTATTATCTATCTTTTTATCTGTCTTTCTATATATTTTTCAATCTTTATATTTGTTAATCTATCTATATATCTATCAATTCTATTAATATAATATTTGTGTGTTTACCTATCAATTTATATCTTTCTATCTATCTATTTTTCAATCTTTGCCTATTTGTCTATATTTCTATCTATTTATCTATATATATATATATATATCTTTCTCTAGTTGTCTATTAGTCTATAATTGTAATTATTTATCTGTCAATTTGGTTATCTATCTAACTATCTATCTGTCTGGCTGTCTAAATGTTTATGTATCTATCTGTCTATTTGTCTATATATTATATATGTATATCTATCTGTCTATATATTTTTATATCTATCTATTTATCTTCCTATCTATCTATCTATCTATCTATCTTTCTTTCTTTCTATATGCATATCTATTTATATATTTGTGAATCAATCAATCTAACTAACTAACTATCTATCTATCTCTCTATATATCTATCTATCTAACTATATATCTATCTATCTAACTATAAATCTATCTATCTAATTTTATATCTATCTATATACTTATATATATATATGCTTATCTATCTATCTGTCTGTCTATCCAGATTTCTAATATTATATCTATCTATTTTGTATCTATTTTATATCTTTTATTTGTTTAATTGTCTATCTATCTATCTTTGTATCTGTAAATATATTTATTTGTCTATCTGTCTATCTATCTATCTAAGAAAGTATATATATATAAATATATAATATATATATAAAAATATATATATATATATATATATCTATAAGTCTATATATCTTTTTATCTATCTATCAATTAATCTATCTATCTATCTATTTAACTTTCTATCTATCTTTTTATATATTTATCGATATATCTATTTCTCTATCTAATTATTTGTATGTCTATATATGAATCTTACTATTTGTCTTTCTTTATGACTACCTATCTAGCTGTCTATCTATATATCTACCAATTTATTTATATATTTGACTATCTATCTATCTATCTATATATCTATCTAACTATCTATCTATCTAGCTAAATGTATATTTGTCTTTATGTCGATCAATCAATCTTTATTTGTCCTTAAGAATCTATCTATCTATCTATAGACCTCTCTATCTATCGATCTATTTATCTGTCTATCTATCTATCTATTTATATGTATTTCAATTTGTTTAATTGTCTATATATATATATATATATATATATATATATATAATATATATATATATTTCTAACTATCTATCTATCTTTATCTATCTATCTATCTATATATTTATCTATTAGTATATCTATCTATCTTCTACTATCTATGTGTCTATATGTCTATCTATCTATTCTTCAATGTTTCTATGGTGTTTATTTATCTATGTGAATTCTCACACTATCTATATGTCTATCAATCTATCTACTTATCTAGCTTCAATTTGTTTATCTATCTATCTGTTATATATATATATGGATATATATATATATATCTATAGTTCTTACTTTCTATCTTTCTATGTGTTATCTTTCTATTGACGATCTATCTATTATCTATTTATCTAGCTATTTGTCATTGTCTCTATATATCTATTTATCTATCTATTAATCTAAAAGTCTATTTATCTGTCTATTGTCTATCTATTTATCTTCTATCTATATTTCTATCTGTATAATTATATTAACTATCTAACTAACTAACTATTTTATCTATTTTTCTTTCTATATAACTATCTATCTATATGTCTATCTATCTTATTATCTTATAATATATATATATATATATATATATATATATATATATTCTCTATTATTTACCTTTCTCTTTATTTAAATCTTCAATCTTTCTATATATCTATCTTAATATCTTTCTATTTATCCATCTTTCTATTTATCTATTTGTCTATCTATTTGTCATCTGTGTATCTATCTAGATATCTATTTTTTTTATTTTTTTATAAATCTATGTCTATTTGTCAAACTTTTTACCTATCTATCTTTTTAATTGTCTATCAATCTTTCTATCTATTGCTTTATATGTTAATATGCCTATATATCTATATCATTGTATATATATATATATCTATTTGTCTAATTTATTATTTTTCAATTTATCTAAATGTCTTTCTGTCCAAATATCTATCAATCAATCTGTCTATCAGCTTATGTATCTATGTATCAATCTATCAATCTGTTATTCCTTTTTATCTATATATTTATCTATATATCTAATTAAATAACTTTCTTACTATCTAATTATCAATCTTTCTATTTGTCTAACTATCTAACTATATTTTTATGTTTCAGACTATTAGTTAATTATCCTATCAATTATTCTATCTATCTCTCTATCTATCTATTTATTTATTTATCTATCTATCTATCTATTTATCTTTCTATCTATCTATTCTATTATCTATCTATTTATATATCTCTCTATCTGTATATATATATATATATCTATATGTCTATCTATCTATCTATCTATATATCTATCTATCATTCTTTTTATTTATCTATCTATCTATTATTCTAAGTATCTATCTATCTATTTTTTTCTATCTTTCAATCTTTCTGTATATATTTATATCAATTTATCTATCTATCTATTTTTTATCTATCTATCTATATATCTATCTAAATGTTTATCTGTCTATCTATCTATCTTTTTGTCATTCTTTCTTTTTATATATCCATCTGTATATTTGTCTATCTGTCAATCTATCTAAATGTCTATCTTTCTATCTATATATCTATTTGTCTAAATATCTAACTGTCTAATATCTACCTATATATCTATATATCTTTATATCTTTCAAACTATCTAATTGTCTATTAGTCTATCTGTCTATTTATCTATTTGTCTATCTATTTATGTGTCTGTATTTTCTATCTATCTTTTTATCTGTCTATATATATAATTATCTATCTATCTATCTACCTATCTATTTGTCTATTAGTCTATTTTTGAATCTGGCTATATTGTCAAACTATCTTTCTGTTTATCTATCTATTTGTCTAAGTATCTATTTATCACTTTATCTATCTATTTGTCTATTATTCTATTAGTCTAAGTGTCTATTTGTTTATCTATATATCTATCTATCTAAGTATATATTTATCTATCTATCTATCTATGTATCAATATATCTTTCTATCTATTAGTCTATTTGTCTAGTTATCTATAGTCTAACTATCTATCTATCTATCTCTTTATCTAACTATCTATCCCTTTATGTATCTATCTATCTATATGTCTATATGTACATCTGTCTATTTTTCTATCTATCAATATTTCTATCTATCTATCCATTTGTCTAAATATGTATCTATCAATCAATCTATATGTGTAACTATCGAACTATTTATCATTCAATCAATCTATCTATCTAACTATCAAATCATCTTCATGTATATTAGTATATCAATCAATGTGTAATTCTGTCTATCGAAATATCTATCAATCTATCAGTTTGTTTGTCTATTTATTTATTTATCTATCTTTCTATATATCAATCTATCTATATCTATATATATGTATCTATTTGTCTATCTATTTATATGTATATCTATTTATATGTTTATCTATCTATATATCTATTAATCTCTCAAGGTATCTTTCTATTTGGACATCTATCAATTTATATATCTGTCTATCATTCTATTTATCTATCTTTCTATCTGTCTATATATATATATATAATATATATTTTTCATGTCTATATGTCAATCAATCAATCAATTTATCTATCTATCTATATATCTTTCTAACTATATATCAATTAGTCTATCAGTGTATCAGTCCATATGTCTACATATCTATCTATTTGTCTATCTATCTGTCTATCTCTATCTTTCTCTATCAGTATAAATGTTTATCTATCTATCTATCTGTATAACTATTTTAACTATTTATATATATATATATATATATATATATATATATATATATATATATCAGTCTATTAGTCAATCAATCATCTATCTATCTATCTATCTATGTATCTATATATCTATCTATATATATATATCTATCAATCTATTGGTATACCTATCTATCTTTTTATTTTTTATAATTCGATCCATCTATCTATTTATCTTTGAATATATATATATATTAGTCTCTCTGTCTATCTATATATCTATCTTTCTATCTATCTTTATATATATCTTTCTATCGATATATCAATCTATATATATTTATGTATTTTAGTCTATCTATCTATCTATCAATCTTTTTAGGTATCTAACTATATTTATATCTATCTTTCTATATATCTATATATTTATCTGTCTACTATATATCTTTATATGTATCTTATGTCTATCTATCTAGCTATCTATCTTTTTATCCATCTATCTATCTATCTGACTATCTGTCTAAATGTCTAGTTATATACCTTTTTGACTATCTATCAATCTATCTCTCTCTCTCTCTTTCTATCTTTTTGTATATATTTTTATCTTTCTATTTGTTTATCTATCTTTCTGTCTATCAATCAATTAATATATCTGTGTCTATCTATTAATTTATATATTTGCCTATTTATCTATATTTTTATCTATCTTTCTATCTATCAATATATATATATCATTCTCTAGTTGTATATTAGACTATAATTCTAATTATTTATCTGTCAATTTGGCTATCTATCAAACTATCAATCAATCTATCTATCTATATGTCTATCTATCTATTTGTCTATTTGTCTCTCTCTGTATATCTATATGTCTATATATCTTCTATATATTAGCCTATCTATCTATTTATATAGCTATCTATCTATCTATCTCTCTATCTTCTATCTATCTATCTATCTATTTGTCAATCAATCATTCAATCTAACAATCTATCTATCTGCCTATCTAATTGTCTATCTATTTGTCAATCTATCTATCTATTTATCTATCTATATATTTTATCTATCTATATGTCTATCTATTTGTCTATCTATATATCTATCTATCAATTTTTATCCATCAATATACATACATACATATACATATATATATATATATATATATATATGTCTATTTATCTATCTATCTATATTTCTATCTATCTGGATTTGTATTTATATATCTATCTATTTTGAATCTATCTTTCTATCTTTCAATTTGTTTAATTGTTTATCAGTCTATCTTTGTATCTGTAAATAAATTTATTTGTCTATTTATCTATCTAGGAATCTATATATATATATATTTATCTATCTATAAGTCTATATATCTTTTTATCTATCTTTCTATCTATATATTTAACTATCTATCTATTTCTCAATCTCTCTATCTGTCTAATTATCTATATGTCTATATATCTATCTTACTATTTGTCTATCTTTCTTTCTGACTACCTATCTATCTATTTATCTATATATCTTTATATCTATCTATATATTTGTCTATCAATCTATCTATAAATTTATCTATCTGTCTATCTATTTATGTATCTTGCTATATGTATATTTGTATATATGTCTATCAATCTATCTTTATATGTCTCTATGTATCTATCTATTTATCTTTCTTTCTGTAGACCTCTCTATGTATCTATCTATCTATCTATATGTCTATCTGTCTATCTATTTATATGTATATCAATTTGTCTATTTATCTATCTATCTATCTATATATCTCTCTCTATCGATTTATCTATATATATTTCTATCTATCTATCTATCTTTATATCTTTCAATCAATCAATCTATCTATCTATATCTATTTATTTATCTATCTATATGTCTATCTATCTATCTATCTATCTATCTGTCTATATGTCTATCTATCTATCTTCTATCTTTCTATGTGTCGATGTGTCTATCTATCTATGTGAATTTCTCTCTATCTATCAATCTATCTATCTATCTTCTTATCTATCTTTCAATATGTTTATCTATCTATCTATGTATATATCTACCTATCTTTCTTTCTTTCTACCTTTCTATGTGTCTATCTTTCTATCTGTCTATCTATATATTTATCTAGTATCTATCTATCAGTCATTCTATCTATATATATATATCTATCTTTCTATTAATCTAAAAATCTATTTATCTATCTATCTGTCCATCTATTTATTTTTCTATCTATATTTCTATCTGTATAATCATATAACTATCTAACTATCTATCTATTTATCTATATGTCTATGTGTGTATCATTCTATTTATGTGTCTATATATCTATCTATTTTTATATTTGTCTATTTTTTTATATATTTTTTGTCTATATATCTATTAATCTATTTGTCAATCAGTATATGTGTCTATCTATCTATCTACCTATCTATCTATTTGTCTATCTATTTATATGCATATATTATATATATTAATCTATATATCTATTTATCTCGTTGTCCATCTATCATCTATCTTTCTATCAATCTATCAATTTGTCTATCTGTCTATATGCCTTTTTCTAAATCTAACTATCTGTCTATCTATATATATAAATATATCTATTTGTCTATCTATCTATCTATCTAAATATATAATTGTCTTTGTATTTATATATCAACCATTAATTCTTTTATTTACCTATCTATTAATCTATCTATCTATTTATTTGTTAAACTGTCTATCTATATATCTATCTATTTGTCTATATGGCTATCTATCCATCAGTCTATCTATCTATTTTGATGTCTATTTATTTATCTATTTGTTTATTTGTCTATATGTCTATCTATCTATCTGCCTATCTACTCATCAATCATTCTTTCTATCTATGTATTTGACTTTTATTTATATGTCTATACGGTTATATATATATATTTATCTATCTATATCTCTAACTATCTACTTATCTATTTATTTCACTATCTATATAAAAGACTATCTATATATATTTATGAGTCAATCAATCTATCAGTCAATGTCTATCAATCTGTCTATCTATCTATTGGTCTATTTAACTAATTATTTATCTTTTTAGACATTTATTTGTCTATTTGGATATTTGTCTATCTGCCTATTTGTTTATCTATCTTATATATTAGTCTATCTATATATTTATTTAACTATATATCTAAATCTCTATATATCTTTCTTAATATCTTTCTATCTATATGTCTATTTGATTATATATATATATATATATATATATATTATATATCTATCTATCTATATATATATATCTATTTGTCTATCTATCTTTCTATCTAACTATATGTCTATCTGTCAATCTATCTATCTATATCCCTATTTCTGTCTGTTTGTCTATTTGTCTCTCTAACTATCTATCTATTAGTCTATCTATATATTTATATATCTATATATCTATAGATCTAACTCCCATTATATTTATCTTTCTATCTATCTATCTTTTTTTATATCTAACTATCTACCTATCTAACTCTCTATTTATCTATCTATTTATCAATATATCTATCTATTTGTCTACCTATTTATCTATATATTTATTTATCTAACTTTCTATTTATATAGATTTCTATCTATCTACTTGCCTATCTTTATATCTAGATATGTGTCTAACTATCTCTATGTCTATCTATCTATTAGTCTATCAGTCTTTTTGTCTATATTTCTATCTTTCTAAATGTCTACCTACCTATCTATCTATCAGAATATCAGTTTGTCTCTCTATTTGTATATATATCTATCTTTGTTTTTATTTATTTTCATTGCTATCTATTTGTCTATCTATTCTTATGTCTTCCTATCTATCATTGTATCTATTTATCAGTCTATTTGTCCATGTGTCTATGTCTCTATTTTTCTATCTCTTTATCTATTTATATATCTATTTGTCAATTTGTCTATGTATCTATGTGTCTATCTCTCTATCTATTTATATATCTATTTGTTTATCTATCTATCTATCTGTATATTTATCTTTCTGTATATCTATCTATCTATCAGTCAATCTATCTATCTGTCTATTTTTTTTGATGATTTATCTGTCTATCTATATGTCCATCTATCTATCTTTCTATCTATTTTTATGATGATTTATCTATTTGTCCATCTCTATCTATCTATTTGTCTATTTTTATGATGATTTATCTATTTGTCCATCTATCTATCTATCTATATGTTTATCTATATGTCTATCTATTTTACTATTTGTCTATCTATCAATTTGAGTATTTGTCTATCTATCTATTTGTCTATCTTTTCATATGAATGTCTATCTATTTATTTATCTATCTTTTCATATGTTTGTCTACTTCTTTAACAATTTATTAGTGTATTTTTCTATGTGTTTATGTGTCTATTTTTCTTTTTTTCAATGTGCCTTTATTTTTATCTTTCTTTGTGTTTATATATCTACCTGTCTATCTATCTATCTATCTATCTAAATATTTATCTATTAGTCTATCTATCTATCAAGCTACCTAGCTTTTTGCCTATCAGCATATAAGTATATTTGTCAAATTGGATATCTTACTATCAGCTTAATGTCAATTTATATATTTGTCTATCTATCTATCTATATATTTATCTATCTGTATATCTATCTGACTATCTATATATTTATCTATCTAAATATCTTTCTTTCTATCTATCTTTCTATCTACCAATCTATCTATCTTTCTATCTATTTGTCTATCTATCTACCTACTTATTTGTTTATCTTTATATCTGTGTATCTATCTATCTATTAGTCTATCTATCTATTTTTTTTATCAATCAATCAATCAATCAATCTATCTATCTATATATTAATCTATTTGCTATCTATTTATATATCTATAAGACTATTTTTCTATCTGTCTAGCTGTCTATTTGTTTATCCTTATGTCTATTAATCTATATATATGTCAATCTATATATATTTCCATTTGTCTATATGTTTATTTGGCTATCTGTCAATCAATCTATCTTTCTATGTCTATTTGTCTATTTATCTATCTTTTTATATGTATATATATTGATCTATTTATATAACTATCTATATCACTATCTAAGTAACTAACTATCTGTCTGTCTATCTCTCTATCTATCACTCTATTTGTCTATATATATATATATATCTATTAATTTATCTATCTATCTATCTATTTGCTATCTATTTATCTGTCGATATATATATCTGTCTATGTATCTATCTATCGATATATCTCTCCCTCTTGTGGTCTTTTAGTATATCACTCTAATTATCTATCTGTCAATTTGGCTATATATCTTTCTGTCTATCTATATATTTGTCTATCTATCCATCTGTCTATCTCTCTATCTATCACTCTATCTATCTATCTGTCTATTTTTTTTGATGATTGATCTGTCTATCTATTTGTCCATCTATCTCTCTATCTATTAATTTTTATGATGATTTATCTATCTATCTTTTTATCCATCTATTTATCTATCTGTTTATCTATATGTCTATCTATTTGACTATTTGTCTCTATCTATTTGAGTATTTGTCTATCTATCTATTTTTCAATCTTTTCATATGTTTGTCTATCTACTTATCTATCTATTTATTAGTGTAATTTTCTGTGTATATGTTTCTATTTTTATATTTTTCAATGTGCCTTTATTTTTATCACTATTTTTGTTTATATATCTATTTGTTTATCTATCTATCTAAATATTTATCTATTTGTCTATATACCTATCAAGCTACCTAACTTTTTGCCTATTTGCCTATAAGTATATTTGTCAAATTGGATATTTTACTATCGGCTTAATGTCAATTTATATATTTGTCTATCTATCTATCTATATATTTATCTATCTGTCTATCTATCTGACAATCTATATATTTATCTATCTATTTATCTTTCTTTCTCTCTATCTTTCTAACTACCTATCTATCTATCTTTCTATCTATTTTTTTAAAGGTTGTTTTATTATTAATTATCACCCTCACTTTTGGCGGAGGAATACCATTTTTACAAACTAGTTCTACCCTTATCCCTTTTACACCCACTTTAAAACCTAATCTAGAAATTCTAGATTAAAAAGTAAATTTCCTATCCTTCTACTAACGGTCTCTTGGCCGATCAATAACAGTCAAGAAAATAATTCAAACAATGTGTAAGTAAGAGCAGCCTCTTGACCGAATCAAAGTAGAAATAAAACACACTGCCGATCAATAACAGTCAAAACACAATGTGTAAGTAAGGCCGATCATAACAGTCAATAAAACACACTGCTTCTCTTGGCCGAATCAAAGCAGAATACTAGTTCCTTCCCTCTCTAGCTTTGTCCAGCCTGCTTTCCTTTTTGTTAACCTATGCTAGTTCTGTGAGACCTCCTTATTACAGCTTGACTTAACCTGAAAAGAAAACCAACCAAAAAGAGGCCTACCAAGCAATAAAAAATTACAAACTCTCTCCTTATTCAACTTCCCTCAGGTTCTCTGATCCCCCTGCCGGTGAGTGCGACAGCTCCCATGAGATAAACTCGGCACTGATGATAAGTCTCTTGGCTAATCAATGCACTTGCTCATCCGTAACTGCAGAAATAATTCATAGAACTAGCCATATCCTTCTCTCTTAGCCGAATCAATGCAGAATACTGGTTCCTTCCCGCTTTGTCTAGCCTGCTTGACTTTTTGTTAACCTCTGCTAGTTCTGTGAAACCTCCTTATTACAGCTTGACTTAACCTGAAAAGAAAACCAACCAAAAAAAGGCCTACCAAGTAATAAAAAATTACAAACTCTCTCCTTATTCAACTTCCCTCAGATTCTCTAATCCCCCTGCCAGTCTGATAAGTCTCTAGGTTAATCAATGCACTTGCTCATCTGTAACTGTAGTAACTACGAGTTAGATTACAGCCATAGTTGACATTATTGCACATAACAGATTCCAGTGAAAAATGATAGTTCTAATCATTTCCTTCAAACAGTCATTTCCTTTCCTTTCTAACTTTGTCCAGGCTACTTTGTTTTAGTTAAACCTTTGCAAGGGCCTTGCTAAAGCTTAATTTAGCCTGTGAGATCCAACCAAAGCAAAACCAAACAATAAAATTACAAAATACTTCTTATCCGGCTTCCCTCGGAGCAGGGAAGCTATCTCTTTCTACTTTTATCTCCTGCCAACTGCAAAAAAACACTAAAAAAAATTTATTAGTCAGCCCTTTAAAGGGCTTAAAACAAAAACCTCCCCTCCTCCCCCCCTTTTCAAATTAATTCATGTTTTTTGAAGCCTAATATACGGAAATGCAATTTTATCTAATCTTATTAATCCTTTGAATTTTCCAGGTATATTCTCCCCTCTAAATTCTTGTTATCCTTTTTTCATTCCTTCTTCCGCTAATCTATCTGCAATCATGTTTGCTTCCCTATAAATATGCTTAATTTCACCTTTTATTTCTCTTAGAATGCTTCTAATGTTATCAATCTCTTCTTCAAATTGCCATAAATATCTTTCCCTGTACTAGGTCCACTAGTATTTTTGAATCCACCTGTGCTTGAATCTTTTCGTAATTATTAGATTTACAAATTTGCAACCCCTTTTGTAGGGCTATAATTTCTGCTTGCAAGGTAGAAGATGCTATATCTCTTGATGTGAATGCTTTCAGTACCTCGCCTTCCGCATTTCTTATTAAACCTCCTCCACCAGCTTCTCCCATTTCTCTTTTAAAGCTTCCATTAGTATTTAGTGTTAGACTGCCCTGCTCATGTTTATTTCAGTTAACTATTTTCATAATTGGCATTTTTCTTGCTATTGTTGCGAGGTGCCATTCTTTTATTCTATCTTCCTCTTTTTTCCTGTTTTCCACTTTTATTGGATTACAAGCCGTAATAAAAGCACTCTCTTTTTTTATTTCTTCCAAAATGACATTATGTTCCATTTTTACATTATCATATCTACTTCTGTTTCTAGCTTTCCATATGCACCATAACACTATATGCGGAATATAACTTCTAATCCATTTTAAGATATTATTCTTTGTTTGTTTTTCCGACCAGTTTTCTAGTCTATTTCTTAAATTAACTGTACTTCTTTCAATATTAGCTTCAATTTCTAGTTTATTCCATACTTTTATAGCTATTTTACCCTTAAAAAATAGGTGATCTGAGCTCTCTATGTCTTGATGGCAACATTCACATCTTGATGCTAGTTTTATGCCCTTTTTCTGAATTTTCGCATCTAGGGGAACAATGTTTGACATGATTTTCCATGATAAAACATTAACTTTTTGAGGCAAATCTTTTTTCCAGAGTAATTTAAATTGTAAGGGTTTTCTGCTTCTTACTAGCTCCTTGGCACTTTTTAATGTAAAATTTCTGTTTGGATTTAAAGTCCATTTCCACCAACTTTTCGTTAGTATTGTATGCTTTTCCATGCTGCTTTGTTGTTAGCGCATCATTTTCCAGCTTCTAGACGCTTTTTTTATGTTTTTAAAAGCATTGTTTCCTAACCCATATTTAGCTTTTACAAATGCCGTCCAGATGTTTTTATCTGATTTTATTCCCCACCAATTCTTACATGCCCACGCTTTGGATATATCTTTTAGGCTAATCAAACCTAAACCTCCCTCCTCTTTTGGGTAACATAAATCTCTCCATTTTTTCCAGTGCAGCTTATTCTTCCCTTCTCTTTTACCCCATAAAAAATTAGCCATTTCTCTTTCTAGTTTTTAATGGTTATATTTGGGGGTTGTGCCGTCATTAGTATATGTATTAATGAACTATGTAGCACATGGGTAATTAGTGTGATTCTTCCTGCCATGTTTAATAAGTTTTCTTTCCAGCCGGCAATTTTATTCTTTATTTTATCCAGTAAAAATGTAAAATATTTCTCTTTTACTCTTCCTTCATAAATTGGGCATCCCAAATACATTAGTGCTCCTTTACACTGTGCAAAACCTGTGAACCTTTTAATTTTGAGGGCAATGTTTTCTGGTGTTTTGGCTGCTATCAGAAATTGACATTTATTCTTATTAAGCTTTTGACCTGTTTCTTCTTCTAGTATTTGTATAAGCTCCATTAAGTTTTCCATTGATTTGCTGCTGGCATTTGTAAATATGATCACGTCATCAGCATATGCCAAGCAGCATATTAATGGCGTATCTTTGGGCTGTTTGTATGCTAAGATGTTGCCATTTCTAACTTTCTCTTTTAAGTTTACTATAAAAAGATCTAAATAAATATTAAACAAAGAAGGGGACAATGGGTCCCCTTGCCTGAGACCTCTGGTTGGTTTAAATTCGTCACCTTCCTGGCCATTTATAAGAATTTTAATCCAAGCACTAGATATACATCTATATATAATATCTATCCAAAATTCTGAAAACCTCATTTTTCTCATTATATAGCAAAGTATATTCCATTCTACTTTATCAAATGCCTTAGCTAGATCTAGTTTCATGATTACATTATGACCCCTGACCTTAGTCCCTATATCTCTTATCATTTCCGATGTTAAATTAATGTTTTCAGTTATTAGCCTATTTTTAACAAAACCTGCTTGTTCCGGCTCTATTATGTTTGGTAATATTTTGCTCAATCGTTCCTGTAACAATTTGGCTAATATTTTATATATGGTATTACATAAACTGATTGGCCTGTAATCTTCTCCTTTTTGAGGATTTGTTTTCTTAGGTATCAAAACTATGTATGAGCTAGACCATGTTTTTGAGATTTCCGCACCCGCGAATATCCAGTTGATAGCTTCTAGAACATCTTTTTTGATTATATTCCAGCTTCGCTGGAAAAATGCATTATTCCAGCCGTCTGGTCCTGCTGCACTATCTTTATTTGCATTAAAAACTGCATTCTTCACTTCTTCCGTAGGAAATTCTGCTAGCATTTTGTTATCTTCTTGCGTGACTTTTCTTTTAATTTTATCCATTAGTGTGTAATTTCAATTTGTATTTATCCCGCTTAAATGTTTTTAAAAATATTCTTCTAATTCAATTTTAATATCTTCCTCCTTTTCAACCCACTCTCCGTTAGCTTTTTTAAGACCTTTTATTCCTAATCTTTGCGACTTAATTTTTGCCATTGTATAGAAAAATTTCGTATTTTTATCTCCATCCTTCAACCATTTAACTTTCGCTCTCTGTTTCCAGTAAATTTCTTCCATGTGCATTCTTAGTTTTAATTCAGCTTTAGCTTTATTAACTTCTGTTCTAGTTTTTTTATTTTGTATATTTTCATATTCTTTCTCTGTTGTTATGGCTCTCTGCTCTGCCTCTTGAATTTTCATAGCCACATTGCCAAACACTTCTTTATTCCATTTATTAAGAGCAGATCGTAATGCTCTCAGTTTTTGACCCAATCTCTGCATGGGGTTACCCGGAATCAGTTTTTCCTATGTATTTTTAACTATAGACTCAAAATCCTTGTGTAAGACCCACATATTTTGGTATATGAAGGCCTTCTGGCTTACCTTCTTTTTTCGAAGACTTACCAGGAGTGGGCTGTGATCTGAGCAAGTTCTGCTTAAATGCTGTCCTTTGAATTCCCCCATAACATCTAACCATTTTGTATTAAGTAACACTCGATCAAGTCTAGACCAGATCATTTTCTTATTCTTCCAGTTATTACACCAAGTGTAATTTGTACCTAGGTATTCAACCTCCATTAAACTTGCATTTGCAATAGCCTCATTGAATTGAGTCATTGCTCCCGGATTTGGTGTCCTGCCTCCCTTCTTTTCCGATGGGCTTCTAATTGTGTTGAAATCTCCTCCTATAATCTAAGGGGATTTCGTGAGTGCTATTTTTCCCATTTCCTGCCAGAGCATTTTCCTTTTTTCTTTTACCTTACTAGCATAAACCGCTGAAAAAATAATCTCTGGTTGTTTAGCCATTTTAAAGTTTATTATTTGATCATTTTCTAATAAAATTTCAATGTCTATGGGGCTATTCCACATAATCCATAATTTACTATTGTGATTCGAGAAGGCCTTTTGCATGCCTATCCTCATCCTGTATTTCTCTATCTGATCTTTAGTTACCATTGGTTCAGCTAAAATTAATATTTTTAATTTATATATTTTAATTAAATTTCTAATTCTGTTTATTGTAGGAGCGTTCGCTACTCCTCTTATATTCCAATATAAACTGTTCATAATAAAGTGTACTTGGCTTGCGCTCTAGTAGTACATTTCGATTCATATTTCGAGTTAGTATATTTTTTCGTGTTTCTTGTAGCCTTACTAGTACTCGGTGGGGCTTGCTCTATCTTAATTATTTTATTTATCTTTTCCAAGCTCTTATTTAATTCATTATTTCTTCTAATGCTTTTTTCCTGTCTTTTGGTGCATGGCTGATTTTCTGCTTTTTAAGCCATAAATCATCCTTTGGTGCTTTCAGAACTAAATTGTATTCTTCATCGGTGCTGCTGGACAGTGGCCAGCTTTTAGCTTCTATTTCCTCTTCAGAAAGCAAGTCATCCTCATCCCAATCATGCTGGTCTATATGTTTTTGTCACTGTTCTTTCTTCCTTTTATGTATTGTTTTTTTCCTCCCTAGCCTTTCTACTTCTTCCACCTCCCTTGGTATTTTATCTAGCCATTTTCTGATCTCCTCCATATTGTTGTTATTATCTCTCAGCTCTATCCTTCTCTCCTCTCTTCCTAGCTCTTCCCTATTCCTCAACTCATCTGTATCCTTATTCTTTATTTTTTCTTTTTCTCTCCCCTCGACAGATTTCTCATTTGCCCATTCTCCCTCTTTCTCCTCTTGTTCTGGCTTTTTTTCTTCCTCACGGCTCTCCTCTACCTCGCCCTTCCTGTAATCTTTTTTTACCCATTCCTTCACCTGGATTTTCCTCATGTTTGTTAGCATGCAAGCCTCCTCTGCATGACCCATTTTAAAGCAATTTAAACAATACATTGGCATGTTTTCTGGAACTATATACTGCCAGAAGCCCTGCTTTAAATCATTGTCAACCCATATTTTTTTTGGAGGAGACTTTTTGCAGTTAACCTCGATGAGAATTCTAGCTGCACTTGGTCTTGTCATATAAGCCGTGGCCTCATCAATCAGCCACGGTTTACCCACGCATAATGCTATAGAATAAAGAAAATGTTTGCTAAATAGATGTAATGGAAGCTTTGGCAGTGTGAACCAAACCAGGGCATTTGCAGGCTCTACGGATGGTGAGAAATCGGGCGACCATTTGAGGATGCGCATGGGATATCCAGCCACGCTCCACTGCCCTCTAATCCATAACCTCAGGAAGTCGTCTTCTTCCTTGAGTTGAAAAATGACGTGCTTCCCGTCGTATATGGCTATTTTAACAACTTGCCGTAGCTTTAGTGAAGCAATAAAAGCATAAATTTTTTCATAACTCGGCTTGCCATGGAAGAACTTCCCAATTAATGTAAACTTGAAAGGTTCCTCAAGCTTTTGGAACTCTTCTTCGGTAAGTAACACGGCAGGAGACTCCTCTTTAGCGTCAAAAGTTGGGGACAGAATCGCGGTACCCTTAGCGATTGAACTGAGTGATTTTTTGTTGAACAGAAGATCCGAAGCATCCATTTTTTCTTAACCTTGAGATTAGAAACACAGAAAAAAAGAAACACAGAAAAAAAACGCAAGAGGAAACAAGGATTCCGGCTTTACAAATTTAACAAATTTAACATACCATAGCAGTTCACTAAGCAGTTTACTTGATATTTCACCTAACTATCCACATTAACAGTTTTCCCAAGATATTCGCAAGATGAAAATGTTATAGAAAACGCGAGAGAAGTTAAATCAAACAGCAATATACGAAGCAATTCACATAACAGTTAATTTAATGTAAAACGCGAGAGAGAAATCTAGAGGAAACCGCAGGAGATTTTTCGCCGAGTTATCGCCGAATTTTCATCCAGCAAGGGTTTTCGTCCAGCAATCGATCTATCTATCTTTCTATCTATTTGTCTATCTATCTACCTACTTATTTGTTTATCTTTATATCTGTCTATCGATCTATCTTTTTGTCTATCTACTTATTTTTATATCTATCTATCTATCGATCTGTATATCTGTCTAGTTGCTATCTATTTATATTCATAAGACTATTTTTCTATCTGTCTAGCTGTCTATTTGTCTATCCTTATGTCTATTAATATATATATATATATCAATCTATATAAATTTATATTTGTCTATATGTCTATTTGTCTATCTGTCAATCTGTTTATCTCTCTATCTTTCTATATGTCTATTTGTCTATTTATCTATCTTTTTATATGTACATATATCTATCTATTTATCTAACTATCTATATCACTATCTAACTATCTATATCACTATCTAACTAACTAACTAACTATCTATCTATCTATATATCTATCTGTAAATTATTTTATCTATCTATCTATTTGCTATCTATTTATCTGTTGATCTATATATTTGTCTATGTATCTATCTGTCGATATATCTCTCCCTCTATTTGTCTTTTACTATATCACTATAATTATCTATCTGTCAATTTGGCTATATATCATTCTGTCTATCTATATATTTGTCTATCTATCCATCTGTCTACCTATCTATCTAGCTATTTACCTATATATCTATCAATATGCCTTTTTATCTATCTATCTATCTGTCTATTTATCTATTTGTCTATATGACTATAATTCTATCTATCTATTTTTCTATCTTTTTCTATAAATCATTGTATATTTTTCTTTCTATTTGTCTATTTGTCTAACTATCTTTCTATCTAACTAACTATCTTTCTATTTATCAGCCTATTAGTATATCAATCTATCAGTTTCTCTATCTTTCTATCTATCTATCTAAGTATCTAACTAGCTATCTATCTTTCTATATATTTATATATCATCTTTCTATCTATTTGTCTTCATGTCAATCTATCTATTTGTATTTTTTAATATTTAACTATCTTTTTATCTATATATCTATCTTTTATCAAAATGACAATATTTTAATCAATCTATTTATGTGACTATCTAACTGTCTATATTTCTATCTATATAACTATCTAACTATTTAACTACATTTTTGTTTATCTATCTATCATTAAATCTATCTATCTATTGATCTATATATCTTTCATCTATATCTATATCTATCAATTTATTAGTTTATCTATCTATCTATCAATCAATGTTCTTATCTATCAATTTGTCTATCTATATATCTATCTATCGATTTTTCTATCTATATATGTGTCAATTTGTCTATCTGCCTATAGGCCAATCTATCTATCTATTTAAATATCTTTCTAACTGTCTATTTGTGAATCTATCTATCCATCTATCTGTCTATTTTATTATCTATCTATCTATCTATCTGTCAATCTGAATATCTATCAATCTTCCTACCTACCTATATGTCTATTTATCTATCTATTTATTTATATGTCTATCTAAATATCTATATTTCTATCTCTTTGTCTACCAACCTATCTATCTATCTATCTATTTGTCTATCTCTCTATCTATCTATTTTACTATTCAACTATTTGTCTATTTGTCAATCTATCAATATGTCTATCTGTTTATTTGTCTATCTATTAATCTATCTATCATTTTATGCATCTATGTGTTTATATCTGTATATATATATATATATATGTCAGTCTATCTATCTATCAATCTATATATCTATCTATTTGTATTTCTATTATTATGTTTTTCTATCTATCTTTCTATTTGTCTAACTAACTATCTATCTATATATGTATCTGTAAATATATATATTTGTCTATTTGTCTATCAATCTATTTAAGAATCAATATATATATATATATATATATATATATATATATATATATATATATATTTATATGTCTATATATCTCTTTATCTATCTATCTATCTATCTAGCTGTCTATCTTTCTATCTGTTTAATTTTCTATTTGTCTATCTATCTATCTTCTTAATTGTTAATCTCTCTATATAGCTATGTGTCATTATATATATATATATATATATATATATCAGTCTATCTATATATCTATCTTTCTTTCTTTATATCTATCTATTTATCTATTTATAAATCTATCTATCTATCTATCTGAATATCATTCTATCAATATATATGTCTATTTATCTATCTTTCTATGTGTTTATGTATCTATCAATATAACTATATATCTTTCAATCTATTTATGTATCTATCAATATAACAATATATCTTTCAATCTTTCTATCTATATATCTATCTTTATATCAATCTGTCTTTCGGTTTAACTATTTATATATCTATCTATCTTTCTATCTATCTTTCAATCTATCTGTATGTATGTCTGTCTGCATGTCAATCTATTTATATGTCTATCAACTATATATATATATATATATGTTTATCTATCTATCTATCTATTTATCTATCTATCTATCTATCTATGTATATATCAATCTAATCTATATGTATATTTTTCTTTCTTTCTATCTATCTGCCTATGTATCTATGCATCTATCTAAATATCAAATTATCTTTCTATAAATTAGACAATCAGTCTATCTATTTATCTACCTATCTGTAAATATATCTATCTGTTTATCTGTCTATCTATCTATTTATCTTTCTATCATATATCTATCTATATATCTATTAATCTTTCTATCTATATGACTAAATGTTTATCTATCTATATGTCTATTTGTTTATCTGTCTATATGCCTATCTAATTAAAAATTTATCTGACTATCATTTTATCACTCTATATGTGTATCTATATATATATATATCTATCTGCGTACCTGCTTATCTATCTATTTGTCTATCTATTTATTTATCTATCTAGATGTCAATCTATCTATTTGTTTATTTGTCTATATATCAATTTATATGTCTCTGTGTCTATTTGTCTATCTATATGTGATTATCTACTTATCTGCCTATCTTCCTATCTGTCTATCTATCTGTTTATAAACCTAACTAACTATTTATTTGTCTATCTATTAGTCTATTTATTTATTTGTATATCTATCTATCTGTCTTTATTTCCATCTATCTATCATTGTGACTATCTATCTATATGTGTAATTATATATCTATATTTATTTCCATCTATCTATCATTGTATCTATCTATCTATATGTATATCTATTTATCTCTCTATTTTCTTATCTATCTATCAATTTTATGATCTATCTATCAATCTATCTTTCCATTTTTCTATCTATCTATCATTCAATCTATCTGTTTATCTATATATTTGTCCATATGTCTATTTATATATCTATCTATATTCTTATTTGTATATCTGTATATCTGTCTATATGTGAATCTATTAATGTATCTATGTCTTTATGTAGCTATGTGTATATGTATCTATGTGTCTAAATGTATATCTCTTTACATAAATATCTATCTATATATCTATCTATTTATCTTTCTTTTAATATATCAATCTGTATATCTATCTATCAGCCTATCAATCTATTTTTCAATCATTTTATAAGTTTAATTATAAATTTGGATATATAACTATCTGCCTATTTTATATCTATATCTATATATTTGTCTATCTCTAAATTTATATATCTATATATCTAAATATTTATATTTCTTTCTATTTATCTGTCGGCCTATCTATTTATCTATTTATCTATTTATCTATTTATCTATCTATCTTTCTATATATTAATATGTCAATCTAGCTCTCTATCTATCTATATGTCTATATGTCAAAATGTCGATCTATCAATCTATCTCTCTATCTATTTAGCTATCTATGTATTTGTTTATTTGACTATCTATCTATTTGTCTATCTATCTATCTATTTGTCTATCTATCTATCTATTAGTCTATCTATATATTTATATATTTATATATTTATATATCTAAATATCTATATATGTAACTCTTTTATATTTATATATCAATCTATCTGTTTATATATATACATATATATATATATATATATATATATATATATATATCTATCTTTCTTTATTTCTATCTGTCTATTAATATATTTGTCTATTTATCTAATTATATAAATTTCTATATGTTTATCTTTCTATCTATATATCTGGCTAGCTATCTAACATTCTATATGGCTAGCTAACTATCAGTCAATCTATTTATATATCTATCTTTCTATCTACATATTTGTCTAACTATCTATCAATCTATCTATATATCAATCCATCTCTTTATTTTTCTAACTATATGTGTATGTGACTATTTGCCTATATGTCTATTTTTATATTTGTCTTTCTATCAATCTATGAATCTATTTGTCTGTCTATCTGTCTATCTATATAACTATATCTCTATATTTATATCTATCTATCTATCGATCTATCTAACTATCTATCTATTTATCTATCTATCTATCTATCTATTTGTTTGTCGATATATCTATTTATCTATCTATCTATCTAATTCTTTTCTGTATATCTATCTATCTATATGTTTATTTATCTTTCAGACTATTATCTATCTATCTAAATGCTTGTTTCTATTTATCTATATATCTATCAGTCTATTTGTCTATCTAATTATCTCTATATCTTTTTAAGTGACTATTTGTCTATCTATCGATATTTTTATGTCTATGTATTTATCTTTTTATCTATCTATCTCTATATTAATTTATCCATCTATCTAACTATCTATTTGTCTATATATCTATCTATTCGTCTATTTGTCTATCTATCTATATAACTATATATTTGTCTATTTGTTTATCTATCTATATATTTATCTATCTATCTTTGTATCTGTCTATATGTCTACGTCTCTATTTGTCAGTGTGTTTATCTATCTATTTATCTATCTATTTATCTATCTATCTATATGTTTATCAGTCAATCTATCTATTTGCTATTTTTATATATGTCTATCTATATATCTATCTGCCTTTTTATGTGTCTATCGATATGTTTATCTATTTGTCTACCTATCTATCTATTTGTCTATCTATCTATATATCTACCTATATGTCTCTCTATCTGTATATCAATATTTTTATTTATCTATTTATTTATCTATCTATCTATCGATCTGTCTATCTATCTATCTATTTGTTAATCTATTAATCTATCTATTTATCTATCAATCTAACTTTTTTCTGTATATCTTTCTGTTTGTCTATCTTTTTATTTATCTATCAATTTATCTAACTATTTAATTTTCTATCTATTTATCTATCTTTCATCCTAACTATTTGTCTAATTATATATCTTTCTATCTGTCTATATATCTATTTATCTTTTCTAACTATCTATCTATTTATCTATCTAACTATCTAAGTATGTATATATTTATCTTTATATCTATTTGTCAATTGATATATCTATCTAATTTTCTATCTATCTAGATGTCTATACTTTTATATGTCAATCTATCTATCTATTTATCTGTCACTATATCCTTCTATCTATCTATATATCTATATTTATATCTATATATCTATCTATCTATATCTTTCAGTCTATATATCTTTATAATAATTTATATATTTATTTATCTTTCAAAATGTCTATTAATATATTAATAATTTATATATCAATTTGTCTGTCTATCAATCTGTCTATCTATCAATTTATCTATCAATCTATCTATCAATCTATCTATCAATAAATCTATCAATCTATTTATTTATATGTCTATCTATCTATATATCTAATTGGCTATATATCTATTTGTCTATCTATCTATCTAATTATTTTTTTGTCTATATATCTATTTATCTATCTATCTATCTATTTTCTTATCATTCTATCTATTTGTATGTCTATCTATCTGTATATTTATTTATTTGCTATATTTATTTGTGTGTGTGTATATATATATATATATATATATATATATATATATATATATATATATATATATTTATATATCTATATGTATATCTATCTGTATATCTATCTCTCTATTTATTTGCCTATCTATCTGTCAAACATTCTATCTATCTATATGTCTATTTATCTATCTAACTATTTGACTAATTGTCTATCAATGTGTCTGTCTAAATGTCTATCTATTTGTTTGTCAAGTTGTAAGTTTATCTATTTGTATATCCATCTTTCTATTTATTTATCTATCACTCTGCCCATTTGTTAGTCTATATATATATCTATCTATTTTTCTGTCTATCTGTCTATATATCTGTCTATCTATGTGTGTCTATATATCTATCTATCTAGCTATATGTATATATCTATCTTTTTATCGATCTATCTAACTATCTCGCTATTTATCTATTTGTTTACCTTTCAATCTATTTGTTTACCTACCAATCTATTTGTCTTTCTATCTATTTGTCTATTTATATGTATATTCTTAATGTCTATCTATCTATATGTCTATCTATTTGTCTGTCTATCTATTTATATTTCAATCTATATATATATATATATATCTATCTTTTATAAATATATATAGGTCTATCTAAACATCGATCTATCTATCTATTTATTTGTCTAACTATCTATTTGTCTATATATCTATATTTCTATTTGTCTATCTATCAATCTATCTATCAATCAATCAATCTATATATTTATCAATATGTATATCAATCTGCCTATCAATATGTCTATCAAACTATCTTTCAATTGATATATCGATTTAAATATCTATCTATATATATGTCTACCTACCTACCTACCTATATATCTATCAACCTACCTACCTGCCTATCTATCTATTTGTATATCTATCCACACACACACACACACACACCCACACACACCCACACACACACACACACACACACACATATATATATATCTATCTATCTATTTATATGTTTATCTATCAGTCTATCTATCCATCTATTTATCCATCTATATATCCAACTATCTAACTTTTTTTATACGTCTATCATTCCATCTCTCTATTTATCTATCTATTTATCTATCTCTCTATCAGTCTAATGATCTATATATCTAACTAACCAACTATCTATCTATCTAACTATTTGTCTATCTTTTAGTCTATCTATCTATCGACCTATCTAACTATCTATATATCTATCTATCTATTTATTTATCCATATATCTAAATATCTGTCTATTTATCTATCAATAAAATTATCTATTGATTTGTCTATATATCTATCTAAAAAACTATCTATCAATCTATCTATCTATCTGTATGTCTAACTATTTGTTTATCTATCTGCCTATCTATTTGTCTATCAATCTATCTAACTATCTATCTATCAATTTGTATATCTCTATGTCTATTTGTGGATCTGTCTATATGCCTATCTAATTTTCAAACTATCTAACTATCATTCTATCTTTCTATATGTGTACCATTAATTATCTATCTATCTACCTATCTGCCTATCTATCTATTTGTCTATCTATTTATTTATATATCTATATGTCAATCTATCTATTTGCTTATTTGTCTATATATCAATTTATATGTCTATCTATCTATTTGTCTATCTATATGTGATTATCTACATATCTGCCTATCTACCTATCTGTCTATCTCTCTATTTGTAAAACTAACTAACTATTTATTTGTCTATCTACTAGTCTATTTATTTATTTGTATATCTATCTATATGTCTTTATTTCCATCTATCTATCATTGTGAGAATCTATCTATATGAATGTCTATATATCTGTCTTTCTTTCCATCTACCTATCATTGTGTCGAACTATCTATATGTATATCTGTCTATCTCTCTATTTTCCTATCTATCTATCAATTTTATGATCAATCAATCAATCAATCTATTTTCCTATCTATCTATCTATCTTTCTTTCAATCTATCTTTCTATCTGTATATTTGTCTATATGTCTATTTATATATCTATCTATATGCCTATTTATATATCTATATGTCTGTCTATATATCAATCTATCTATGTATCTATGTCTTTATGTATCTATGTGTAAATGTGTCCATGTGTCTAAATGTATATCTCTTTACATAAATATCTATCTATATAACTATCTATATATCTATTTAACTATTTACCTTTCTTTCAATATATCAATATGTATATCTATCTATCAGCCTATCAAACTATTTGTAAATCATTTTATAAGTTTAATTGTAAATTTGGATATATATCTATCTGCCTTTTGATATATCTATACATCTATTTATTAGTCTATCTCTATATTTATATATCTATATATCTAAATCTTTATATATCTTTATATTTATATGCCGTTTTGTCTATTTATCTATTTATCTATCTATCTTTCTATATATTAATATGTCTATCTAGCTCTCTATCCATCTATATGTCTATCTGTCAAAATGTCGATCTGTCAATCTATCTTTCTATCTATTTAGCTATCTATGTATTTGTCTATATGTCTATTTGTCTATCTATTTGTTTATTTATCAATCTATCTATCTATTAGTCTATCTATATATTTATATATATAAATATTTATATATGTAACTCTTTTTTATCTATATATCAATCTATATGTTTATCTATCTATATATCTATCTATCTTTTTTTATTTCTATCTGTCTATATATATATATATATATATTTGTCAATCTATATATGTGTCTATCTATCTAATTATATAACTTTCTATATGTTTATCTTTTTATCTATATATCTAGTTAACTATTTAACATTCTATATGGCTAACTAACTATCAGTCAATTAATCAATCTATCTATCTATCCATCTGCTTATTTGTCTAACTATCTATCAATCTATCTATATAACAATCCATCTCTCTATTTTCCTATCTATCTATGTATGTGTCTATTTGTCTATATGTCTATTTTTATATTTGTCTTTCTATCAATCTATGTATCTATTTGTCTGTCTATCTATATAACTCTCTTTATATCTTTATATCTATCTATCTAACTATCTATCTATATATTTATCTATCTATCTATCTATTGGTCTGTCGATATATCTATTTATTTATCTATCTATTTATTTTCTGTCTATTTATCTATCTAACTATATGTCTATTTATCGATCTGACTATTATCTATCTGTCTATATGCTATGTTTCTATTTATCTATATATCTATCAGTCTATTTGTCTATCTATCTATCTCTCTATCTTTTTATGTAACTATTTGTTTATCTATCGATCTTTTTATCTGTCTATCTATCTATCTATATATAAATTTATTCATCTATATATCAATTTATCTATCTATCTAACAATCTATTTGTCTATTTATCTGTTAATTTGTCTATTTGTCTTTCTATCTATATAACTATATATTTGTCTATTTGTTTATCTGTGTATATATTTATCTATGGATCTTTGTATCTGTGTTTATGTCTATATCTCTATTTTTCTATGTGTTTATATATCTTTTTATCTATCTATCTATCTATTTTTCAGTATATCTTTCTATTTGCTAATTTTATAAATGTCTATCTATCTATCTATCTATATGTCTTTCGATTTATCTGTCTATCGATCTGTCTATCTATTTTTCTACCTATATATCTATCTCTCTATCATTTTTTCTATCTATCTGTCTATCTATCTCTCTATCTATCTATTTTTTTTTATAAAATTCATTTTATTATTGATAACCCTCTCTTTTGGCGGAGGAATACCATTTTTACAACCTATAGCTACCCGTAGCCCTCTTACACCCATCTTAATTTTAAATCTACAAACTAGCATATTATATTATAAAAACTTTCTCAAATAAAACATTTATTCGCTTATATAATTTAACTATTATAATCTAGAGGCTTTGCTCTAGTTTATTTAATTTTCGGCCCGTTCCCGTTTTGCTATTTTCAGGTCATCTTATTGGCCCACCTTCTCATTTAAAATTTTTGTAATATTCGGAAGTTTCACCGTGCTGAGCCTCTATCTCTCGTCTTCCTCGTGTCTCGGCTATTCACGAAGATCCAAAAGATTTCAAGCCATGCTCCTTCTTCTTTTATACACTTCTGAGCCTGCAATATTCAAAGAGAAAAACGAACGCGCCTCCAAAATAACTTATCACCCTTTTACCCTTGTCCCTTGTTAGACATTTGTAATTTCTTCGTTCCCTCCCATTTACTTTGGCATTCCTATACTGCTTTGCTGTTCCCTTTAAATTGTTAAGTGATAACTTAACCACAACCAATCACAAGTAAACCGCCACCAGGTGATCACCCACAGGACCAGGTGATCAGTCGGGAAGGGCAGCAGTCAATACCCAGTGATTGACATCTTATGGTATATGAGCTTATCAAGGCAAAGTATCTATAAACTTCATTATTTAACCTATAAAATCCACAAGATTATCGAATTAAAAACAAAAGGCTCCTTCTTAACATCTTCATCCTACAAAGAGAATCCAGATACGTATTTATACATGTGCACCATTCTGCCGGAGCTGCACTGCTAAAAAAAATTCAAAATTAACACATACATAATTCTAACCTCCTTGCTTCTTTTTTAGATTCGTTATTCTAAAAGTATATTCTAAGTTTATTTTAAAACTGACTTAACCTCCACCCTTCCTATTCCTTAAACTTCTATTAAAATAACACAAACATTGTGTGAAACTTTAACATCTAATAAAACAAAGATAACCCAGAAATTTTATAACACATGGGTCGGTAAGGCTGATGTTTCACTTCAGTAGGGCGTGAACTTGCCTGCAAGACGAAAAAATTCTAGCACTTACCTTTTGCCTTCTATTTTCCTTTTGGACTTGCTTTGCAAGGACAGAAATACCCCTGCAATGTCGAATAGCACAAAAATCCAACAGGAAATCAAGTCTTTATCATACCTTCCTAGGCTGCTTATTTGTTCTAATATAAGGAAATGTCATTTTATCTAAACATGCTATTCCCTTTACTTTATGTGGCATGGATTCCACGTTATATTTTATATCTCCTCTAGTAGAGCCTATTCTAGATAGGCTATCCACTAGATTATTAGCTTCTCTATATATATGTGTAATTGAAGCCTTCAATTCATCTAAAAGGCTAAAAATTACTTCTAGGTCCTCTTCATACCTCCATAAGATTTTATTGTTAATTACTATTTCGAATAATAATTTCAAGTCTACCTGAACTTCGATATTTTTAAAATTTAGCTTCTTACATATCTTTAATTCTGATTTCAAAGCTTTAATTTCTGATTCTAGGGCCGAAGAGGCTCTACTAGATCTGGTGAAAGCTCTCTTTACTGTCCCTTTATGATCTCTTATTACCCCACCTCCTCCTGCTATTCCAGTGTCCCTGTTAAAACTACCATCCGTATTAAGTGAAAATTTGCCAACCGGTGGAGTATTCCAATGTATACATTTAGCCAATTGCTGTTTTATAACTTTATAAGTGAGATCCCATGTTTTCTCAAGCTTCTTTTCTTGTTTCTTTTCCTCTATTTTTATGGGTTTCATTATTGATATATTACTTATCTCCTTTCTAATATCTTTTATTATTTCTATTAAATTCATCCTTTTATTTTCAAATTTACTTTTATTTCGAGATTTCCATATGCACCAAATAATTAGGTGCGGTAATTTCTGATTAAGCCATTTTCTAGTGGGGCTTTTCGTATTTTCACTTTCCCATTTTTTAACTTTATCTATTAATCCATCATCTTTATTACTTATTCGTTTTCCCCCCTCCATCTCTCTCCATATTTCCGCTGCAATTGGCCCATTGGAAAATAAATGATCGGTTGTTTCAACTGCTTGTGAACAGCCTTCACATCTTGATGCCATTTTTATCCATTTGTTTTGTACATTCTTATCTACCGGTATAGCATTCACTAGAGCCTTCCTTGTGAAGGAACACATTTTTTGCGAGACGTTTTCTTGCCATACCCATTTGAATAAATTTGAGCCGGTTTTTTCTTTCTGACCAGATCTTTTGCCGACTTTAGGGAGAAGTTTCCTTGTGGCGTTAAAGTCCATTTCCAGCCACTCTTCTTTAGCGTGGAGTGTGAGTCTACTATCTTCTTTTGTTTTTCCATTGCCTTCCAGCTGTTCGAAGCTTTCTTAGGGCTCTTATTCTTATTATCTAAATATTTAGCCCGCATGTATTTAGCCCAAAGATTATCACTTTCTTTAAGTCTCCACCAGCATTTGCAATCCCAGGCAGCGGCCGAGTCCTAAAGGCTCATTAGACCTAATCCTGCTTCCTCTTTCGGGTAACAGATTCCTTTTCCGTCCTTCCAGTGTAATTTATTTCTACATTCTTTTTACCCCATAAGAAGTTTGCCATTTCTGATTCAAGTTTTTTAATAAATTTTTTAGGGGGATGTATTACTGATAAAATATGTGTTAGTGTGCTTTGTAAAACATGAGAGAGCAGTGTTATCCTCCCCCCAAATCCCAGGAGCTCTTCTTTCCATCCTGCTATTTTCTTTCTTAGCTTATCTTGAAGATAAGTTAGATATTCTTCCTTCAACCTCCCCTCATATATCGGACAACCTAAGTACATTAATGCCCCTTTAATTTCTGAGAAGCCTGTGATATTTTTGATTTTATCTACTAACTTTAATTTTGCATTTTTAGCAAGCATAAACTGACATTTGCTTTTATTTACGATTTGACCTATTTCTTTTTCAAATATTTGAAGAAGATCCATTAGATTCATTAATGACTTTGTACTAGCATTTGTAAAAATTATAAGGTCATCCGCATAGGCTAAACAGCCTATTCTGGGTGTATTCCTTGGTTGTCTGAATGACATTATTTTACCTTCGGATATTCTCTTATTTAGGTTTCGAATTAATAATTCTAAGTAGATATCAAAAAGAAGGGTGGATAACGGGTCTCCTTGCCTTATACTTCTATTTGGTTTAAATTCCTCACTTATCTTTCCATTTACGAGCACTCTTACCCAAGTACTTGAAATGCATCTGTATATTAGATCTATGGTTAGTTCAGAGAATCCGAACCTTCTCAGCACAAAACAAAGGGTATCCCATTCTACTCTATCGAAGGCTTTCGATAGATCCAGCTTAACCACTAAGTTGTTTCCTCTTGATTTACCTCATATTTCTTTTATCATTTCTGATGCAAGTTTTATATTTTCGATCATTAATTTATTTTTGACAAAACCCATTTATTCCTGAGATATTATTGAAGGTAAAATTATGCTTAGTCTATTTTGTAATATTTTTGCTAAAATTTTATAAATAGCATTGCATAAACTTATAGGTCTGTAATCCTCGCATTTCTGTGGCGATTCTTTTTTTGGAATTAATACTATAAAAGATTTTGCCCGTGATTTTGGGATTTCTGCACCTACAAAAAAACTTGCAATTGCAGGGACTAGCTCAGTTTTAACCGTGTGCTAGTTTGATTGAAAAAAATAATTATTCCAACCGTCCGGTCCTGCTACACTCTCTTTATCAAGATTAAAAACTACCTCTTTAACTTCTGGTTCTTCCAGGATCAATTCCATTAAATGGTTTTGGGCTTCCGTAATGGTTGCCATAATCTCATGCATTAGCGAATTATCTGTCCTACGTGACTGACTGCATAATTGGTTTTCAAAAAAATTTTTAAAAAGAGTTCCTATTTCCTTTTCTTATTCTACCCATTTTCCTTCTTCATTTTTTACACCTTTAATTTTATTCTTTTGAGATTTTATTTTAGTCATATTATAAAAGAATTTAGTATTACGGTCGCCATCTTTTAACCATTTAATCTTTGCACGCTGTTTCCAATAAATTTCTTCCATGTGTAATTTCAATCTTAGTTCACCTTTAGCCTTACTTAGTTCTAACCGAGTTTCATTATTATTAATGGAGTCAAAATCTTGTTCCAACTTGGCTACTTTTTCTTCTGCTTTTTTAGCTCCTGATTTAATTTTCCAAAAACCTCTTTGTTCCATGTTTTTAAGCAGGCTTTTAGCCTTAGAAGCTTAATTGTTAGAGCTTGCATCGGCTTGCCCTCTGCTGGCTCTTTCCAAGACTCATTGACGAGACTTTCATAGCCTGCATGCTTTACTCACATATTTTGGAATTTAAAATTAGACGTATTACCCTGGTTCCTTTGTATCGTGATAAGCAGTGGGCTATGATCAGAGCAAGTTCTATTTAAGTGTCTTAGCCCCGTAGTCCCTTGTGAGGTGACCCACTTTGTGTTACACATTATCCTATCCAGATGACTCCTCTTTTTTGCCAGTTATTACACCAGGTGTATCTCGAACCAGTGAAATCTATTTCCATTAGGTTAGTAATAGCTATTGTGTCATTAAATTGTTTCATGGCTACCTTATCCGGTGGTTTGCCACCTTTCTTTTCTTGATGGCTTCTAATTATATTAAAATCACCTCCTATGATCCAAGGAGAGTTTCTACTTGCTATATCTTTCATCTCCTCCCATAGAGCTAACCTAGATTGTTTGTCATTTTTTGCATAAACTACTGAAATTATTTGATCTGTCTTCTTATCTAATTTAAAGTGTACTATCTGTTCAGTATCTTTTAATATTTCAATTTTCAGCTTATTATGCCATAAAATCCAAAGTTTACTATTTGTATTAGCGTAAGCCTTATTAAAACCTAAAATTTCACTATATTTAGTTAATTGATCTTGCAGGACCATTGGTTCTGTAATAATCATTAATGATATTTTATGTTCTTTAATTAAAAGTCTTAATCTATTTATCGTGGGGCTATTAGCTACCCCCCTAACATTCCAATATATACATCTATCCTTTAAAACCTAATTTGGCATGAGCTCGAGTTATACACTTGGATTCATAAGTCATGTTAGCGTATTTCTTTATATTTCTTACTGTTTTATGAGTGTGAGTAATTTCATGTCTAATCTCATTATATTTTACCTGTTTTCCAAGCACCATGGCCATTTGCTTCAAGGCCTCCATAGATTGGGTTCTTGAGAGATTCCCCCAATCTTCATTGTAAATATGTATATCATCCTTTGATTTCACCTCAGGCTCCTCTTGAGATACATCACCCTTATTAATTGAAGGAAAGCTAAAAATTACCGATTCATCTTCAGTGAAGTCCAGAAGATCCTCGTTTATCCACCCATAATCTTCAAGTTTTTCTTTCAATACAATTCTGGTTCTAGATCTTTTTTTATGTTTCTCCTATGTTTTACTTCCTCACATCCTTCATTTAAGCTATCTTCCTTCTCTATCTCCAAGTTAACCTCTGTCGGGATTACTTCTTCTTGATTATTCTTTGAGTAATCTGCTGAAAAACATGGAATACCTCCACTGTCCAAATTCGGCTGGGTATTTTGCTTGTGAAGAGGGGCCTCCTCTTTCCTTATCCATTGCATTACCTTCTTACCTCCTCCATCATGCCACTGCCCATTGTTCTGCTCATCTTCCCCTGCCTTGCACGATAGATTTTCATGCCCGAGCCACTTACAACTTAGGCAGTAGGAAGGAAGGCTTTCGGGGATGACTGTTTGCCAAAACCCCTCGGCCTATTCACCTTCACCACTACCTATCTATAGCTTGTCAGGCGGCTTAGTCAAGAGGTTGACCTCGACACATACACGAGCTTTGTTCGGCCTTGACATGGCTACTGTGGCTTCGTCCCGTAACATGGGTTTTCCCAAACACGACGATATCGCATAGATAGAAGTTTCAGAAAATAAATGTAATGGCAGAAACGGCAATGTAAACCATACCGGGGCTATAGGCACCTCTTCCAGAGGAGTGAAATCCTTTGTCCACTACAGTATACGCATGGGGAAGTCGTCCACTTGCCATAAACCCCGCTTCCATAGGCGATATTGATCCTCGAGTAGAGAGCATTGCAACACGACATGTTTGGCGTCGAAGTCAGCGAACTTCACCTTCCCCTTACACTTTAAATTATCGATAAATTTCTGAACTCCAATCGCACGAGGCCTGCCGTGGGAGAACTTACCGATGAGCGTGTATTCGAAAGGTTCTAAGAGCCTTCGAGTTTCTTCAGCAGAGAAGATGATAACCGGGAGCCTGTTTTTGTTCCCGTGAGTTCGTAATATCGGCGCGGTCCCTTTCACAATCGAGGCAAATGACTTATTGTTTAATAATAAGTCGGTTTTCTCCATTCTCACCTTGAATAGAGCTTGATTTGAGCAACAATGGAGAGTTTCTCTCTCTAGAAAGTGGAAATTTCTCTCTCTAGAGTTGAGAGCGTTTTTTGAAAAAATAAACCGTTTTGATCTATCTATCTATTTGTCTATCTGTTTGTCTAGCTATTTACTGATTAGTAAATAGTTAGACTGATTAGTAAATTCTATTTGTTAATCAATTTGTCTATCTATTTATCTATCAATCTATCTTTATTTCTGTCTATTTATCTATTTGTCTATCTTTTTATTTATCTATCAATCTATCTAACTATTTAAGTTTCTATCTATTTATCTATCTCACAGTCTAACTATTTGTTTAATTATATATCTTTCTATATGTCTATATATCTCTCTATCCTTTCTAACTATCTATCTATTTATCTATCTAACTATATAAGTATATATATATATATATATATATATATATCTATCTCTATATCTATTTGTCTATTGATCTATCTATCTATTTTTCTTTCTGTCTATCTATGTGTACTTTTATATGTCAATCTATCTATCTATTTATCTATCACTATACTTTATATCTATCTATCTATCTATACATCTATCTTTCTATCTATATATCAATCTATCTATCTCTATCTATCAGTCTATCTTTCTAATAATTTGTCTATTTATCTATCTTTCAATATGTCTATTAATCTGTCAATAATTTATATATCAATTTATCTATCTACCTATCTGTCTATCTATCAATCTATCTATCAAACAATCTATCAATAAATTTATCAATCTATTTATTTGTATGTCTATCTATCTATATATCTAATTGGCTATTTATCAATCAATCTATCTATATCCCTATTTGTCTGTCTATTTGTCTATTTGTCTCTCTAACTATCTATTTATTAGTCTATCTATATATTTATATATCTATATATCTATAGATATAACTCCCATTAAATCTATTTATCTATCCATCTTTTTTTATATCTAACTATCTACCGATCTAACTTTCTGTTTATCTATCTATTTGTCTCCCTATCTATCTATATTTTTATTTATCTATCTTTCTATTTATATAGATTTCTATCTATCTACTTTGCTATCTTTATATCTAACTATGTTTCTAACTATCTCTATGTCTATCTATCTATTAGTCTATTAGTCTTTTTATCTATCTTTCTATCTTTCTAAATGTCTACTTGTCTATCTATCTATCTATCAGAATATCAGTCAGTCTCTCTATTTTTATTTATATCTATCTTTGTTTTTATTTATTTTCCTTACTATCTATTTGTCTATCTATTCTTATGCTTGCCTATCTATCATTATAAGAATTTATCAGTCTATTTGTGTATGTGTCTAAGTGCCTATTTGTCTATTTGTCTGTCTCTATATGTCTATCTCTTTATCTATTTATATATCTATTTGTCTATTTGACTATGTATCAATGTGTCTATCTCTTTATCAATTTATATATGTTTTTGTCTATCTATCTATCTATCTATCTAACTGTATATCTATCTATATGTATAACTATCTATCTATCTATCTATCTATTAGTCTATCTATCTATCTGTTTATTTTTTTTGATGATTTATCTGTCTATCTATTTGTCTATCTATCTATATATCTATTTGTCTATTTTTATGATGATTTATTTGTCTATCTTTTTATCCATACATTCATCCATCCATCTATCTATCTATCTATATGTCTATATATTTGATTATTTGTTTATCTTTCTATTTGAGTATCTATCTATTTATCTAATTGTCAATCTATTCATATGCTGTCTATCTACTTCTTTATCTATTTATTAGTGTATTTTTCTATGTGTATATGTGTCTATTTTCCTATTTGTCAATGTGTCTCTATTTTTATCTCTCTTTGTGTTTATATATCTATCAGCCTATCTATCTATCTATCTAAATATTTATCTATCTGTCTATCTATCAATCAAGCTTCCTAACTTTTTGCCTATCTGCCTATAAGTATATTTGTCAAATTAGATATCTTACTATCAGCTTAATGTCAATTTATATATTTGTCAATCTATATATCTATATATTTATCTATCTGTCTATCTATCTGACTATCTATATATTTATCTATCTATATATTTTTCTATCTACCTATCTTTCTATCTATTTGTCTACATATCTACCTACTTATTTGTTTATCTTTATATTTGTCTATCTATCTATATATTTGTCTATCTATCTATTTTTCTATCAATCAATCTAACTATCTATCTATCTATGTATCTATCTATATACCTATCTATTTGCTATCTATTTATATATATATAAGACTATTTTTCTATTTGTCTAGCTATCTATTTGTCTATCCTTATGTCTATTAATCTATATATATGTTAATCTATATATATTTTCATTTGTCTATATGTCTATTTGTCTATCTGTCAATCTATCTATCTCTCTATCTTTCTATATGTCTATTTGTCTTTTTATCTATCTTTTTATATGTATATCTATATATCTATTTATCTAACTCTCTATATCACAATCTAACTAACTAACTATCTGTCTATCTATCTCTCTATCTATCAGTCTATCTGACTATATATATATATCTATCTGTAAATTTTTCTATCTATCTATTTGCTATCTATTTATCTATATATATATATGTATATGTATCTATTTGTCGATATATCTCTCGCTCTAGTTGTCTTTTAGTATAACACTCTAATTATTTATCTATCAATTTGGCTATATATCTTTCTGTCTATCAATATATTTGTCTATCTATCTATTTGGCTATTTATCTATATATCTATCAATATGCCTATTTATTTATCTATCTATTTTTCTATCTATCTTTTTCCATAAATCATTGTATATTTTTCATTCTATTTGTTTATATGTCTAACTATCTTTCTATCTAACTAACTATATTTCTATTTATGAGCCTATTAGTGTATCAAACTATCAGTTTTTCTATCTTTCTGTCTATCTATCTATCTATCTATCTAAGTATCTAACTATCTATGTATCTTTCTATATATTTGTGCATCATCTTTCTGTCTATTTGTCTTCATGTCGATCTATCTATTTGCCTTTTTTTATATTTAAATATCTTTCTATCTATATATCTATCTTTTGTCAAAATGTCTATATTTTATTCAATCTATTTATGTAACTATCTAACTGTCTATATTTCTATATATATATATATATATATATATATATCAAACTATTTAACTACATTTTTGTTTATCTATCTATCATTAAATCTATCTATCTATTGATCTATATATCTTTCGCCTATATCTATATCTATCTATTGATCTATATATCTACCTATCTATCTATCTCACAATCTTTTTATATATCAATTTGTCTATCTATACATCTATCAATCTATTCTTCTATTTGCATATGTGTCAATTTGTCTATATGCCTATAGGCCTATCTATCTATCTATCTGTTTATATATCTTTCTAACTATCTATTTGTGAATCTATCTATCCATCTATCTGTCTATTTTACTATCTATCTATCTGTTTATCTATCTATCCACCTACCTATATATCTATTTATCTATCTATTTATTTATATGTCTATCTAACTATCTTTATTTCTATCTCTTTGTCTTACAACCTATCTATCTATCTATCTATTTGTCTATCTCTCTATCTATTTTTATGTCTATCTATTTTACTATTCAACTATTTGTCTATTTGTCAATCTATCAATATTTCTATCTATTTATTTGTCTATCTAATTATCTATCGATCTTGTTATGCATCTATGTGTTTATGTGTCTATCTGTCTATATATCGATCATTCTATCTATCTATCTATATATCTATTTATCTTTATAATTATATTTATATCTTTATGTGTCTATGTGTCTATGTGTTTATCTGTATATCTATATATATTTATATTTATATCTGTATATCTATATATCTGTATATCTGTCTGTGTTTATGTGTTTATTTGTCTATCTATATATCTTTATATTTATATATTTATATCTTTCCATCAACCTATCTGTATATATATCTATCTGTCATCTATCTATCTGTCAATCTGTATATCTATCTATTTGTCTTTATATTATTATATTTTTCTATCTATATTTCTATCTATTCACCTATAAATCTATATATTTGTCTATCTGTATATCAATCTATTTAAGAATCAATATATATATATATATATATATATCAGTCTCTCTATTTATATGTCTATATATCTCTCTATCTATCTGTCTGTTTGTCTATCTTTCTATCTATTTAATTATCTATTTGTCTATCTATCAATCTTTCTATGTGTTTATGTATCTATCAATCAATCTATATATCTTTCAATATTTCTAATAATATATCGATCTATATCAATCTGTCTTTAAGTTTAACTATCTATATATCTATCTGTCTGTCTGTCTGTTTGTTTGCCTATCAATCTATATATATGTCTATCAATATATATATATATATATATATATATATATATATATATATGTTTATCTATCTATCTATTTGTTTATCTGTCTATGTATCTATGTTTCTATCAATCTATATGTATATTTTTCTTTCTTTCTATCTATCTACCGATGTATCTATGTATCTATCTAAATATCAAATTATCTTTCTATAAATCTGACAATCAGTCTATCTATTTATCTACCTATCTATAAATATATCTATCTGTTTATCTGTATATCTATCTATTTATCTTTCTATCATATATTTATCTATATATCTATTAATCTTTCTGTCTATCTGACTATATGTTTATATATCTATATGTCTATTTGTTTATCTGTCTATATGCATATCTAATTTTCAATTTATATGACTATCATTTTATCTCTCTATATTTGTATCAATATATGTCTATCTATCTGTCTACCTACTTATCTATCTATCTGTCTATCTATTTATTTATCTATCTATATGTCAATCTATCTATTTTATTATTTCTCTATATATCAATTTATATGTCTATGTGTCTATTTGTCTATCTATATGTGATTATCTACTTATCTGCCTATCTACCTATCTGTCTATCTATCTATTTATAAACCTAATTTACTGTTTATTTATCTATCTATTAGTCTATTTATTTATTTGTATATCTATCTATCTGTCTTTATTTCCATCTATCTATCATTGTGTTATCAATCTATATGTATATCTATATATCTATCTTTCTTTCCATCTATATATCATTGTGTCTATCTATCTATATGTATATCTATCTATCTCTCTATTTTACTATCTATCTATCAATTTTATGATCTATCTATCAATCTATCTTTCTATTTTCTATCTACCTTTCAATCTATCTGCCTATCTATATATTTGTCTATATGTCTATTTATATATCTATCTATATGCCTATTTGTATATCTATATATTTGTCTATATTTCAATCTATCTATGTATCTATATCTTTATGTATCTATGTTTATATGTGTCTATGTGTCTAAATGTATATCATTTTACATAAATATCTATCTATATAACTATCTATATATCTATTTAACTATTTATCTTTTTTTCAATATATCAATCTATATATCTATCTTAAGACTATCAAACTATTTGTAAATCATTTTATAAGTTTAATTATAAATTCGGATATATATCTATCTGCCTATTGTTATATCCATATATCTATATATTAGTCTATCTCTATATATCATTCTATTTATTTGCGATCTATCATTTTTCTATTTAATCTATCTATCTTTCTATATATTAATATGTCTATCTAGCTCTCTATCCATCTATATGTTTATCTGTCAAAATGGCAATCTATCAATCTATCTTTATATCTATTATGCTATCTATGTATTATTCACTTTGTCTCTTTAGCTATCGATCTATTTGTCTATTTATCAATCTATCTATCTATTAGTCTATCTATATTTATAAATTTATATATCTAAATATCTATATATGAACTATTTCTATATGTTTATCTATCTATATATCAATCTATCTTTCTTATTTCTATACATCTATATATATATATATTGTCTATCTATATATGTGTTTATCTATATAATTATATAACTTTCTATATGTTTATCTTTCAATCTATATATCTAGCTAACTATCTAACATTCTATATGGCTTACTAACTATTAGTCAATCTTCTATCTATCTTTCTATCTGCCTATTTGTCAAACTATCTATCAATCTATCTATATATCAATCCATCTTTCTATTTTCCTATCTATCTGTGAATGTGTCTATTTGTCTATATATCTATTTTTATATTTGTCTTTCTATCAATCAATGTATCTATTTGTCTGACTATCTGTCTATCTATATAACTATATCTATATTTTATATCTTTCTATCTAACTATCTATCTATATATTTATCTATCTATCTATTTGTCTCTCGATATATCTATTTATTTATCTATCTATCTATTTATTGTCTGTCTATTTATCTATCTATCTATATGTCTATTTATCGATTTGACTATTATCTATCGGTCTATATGCTATGTTTCTATTTATCTATAAATCTATCAGTCTATTTATTTATCTATCTTTCTATCTTTATAAGTGATTATTTATTTATCTATCGATCTTTTTATATGTCTATCTATTTATCTGTCTATCTATCTGTGTATATATCAATTTATCCATCTATCTAACTATCTATTTGTCTATATATCTATCAATTTGTCTATTTGTCTTTCTATCTATATAACTATATATTTCTCTATTTGTTTATCTGTCTATATATTTATCTATCTATCTTTGTATCTATCTATATGTCTATATCTTTATTTGTTTATGTGTTTATCTATCTATTTATTTATCTATATATTTGTATTACAGTCTATCAATCTATTTGCTATTTTTATAAATGTCTATCTATCTTTATATCTATTTGTCTGTCTGTCTATTTATGTGTCTATCGATCTGTCTATCTATTTGTCTACCTATCAATCTATCTGTCTATCAATTTATCTATCTAACTATCTATTTATATATCTCTCTATCTATCTGCCTGTTTGTCTATTTATTTATATATCTATCTATCAATATTTTTATCTTTCTATTTATCTATTTATCTGTCTATCGATCTATCTATCTATCTATCTATTTGTTAATCTATTTGTCTATCTATTTATCTATCAATCTATCTTTACTTCTATCTATCTATCAATTTGTTTCTCTTTTTATTTATTATCAATCAATATAACTATTTAATTGTCTATCTATTTATCTATCTCTCGGTCTAACTATTTGTCTAATTTTATATCTTTCTATCTGTTTATATATCTATCTATCCTTTCTTACTATCTATGTATTTATCTATCTAACTATCTAAAAATCTATATATCTATCTTTTATCTATTTTTCTTTTGATCTATCTATCTATTTTTCTATCTATCTATCTATCTGTACTTTTATATGTCTATCTATCTATCTACTTATCTGTCACTATATCTATCTATCTATCTATCTATATATCTATCTTTTTATCTATATATCTATCTTTCTCTATCTATCAGTCTATCTATCTTTCTAATAATGTGTCTATTTATCTATTTTCAATATGTATATTAATCTGTCAATAATTTATATATCAATTTATCTATCTATCAATCTGTCTATCTATCAATCTATCTATCAATCTATCTATCAATAAATCTATTTATTTGTATGTCTATTTATCTATATATCTAATTTGCTATATATCTATTTGTCTATCTATCTATCTAATTATTTTTTTGTCTATATATCTATTTATCTATGTATCTATTTTTATATTATCTATCAGTCTATCTATTTGTATATCTATTTATTTATATATCTATATGTATATCTATCTCTCTATTTATTTGTCTATCTATCTGTCAAAAATTCTATCTATCTATATGTCTATTTATCTATCTAACTATTTGACTAATTATCTATCAATGTGTCTGTCTAAATGTCTATCTATTTGTTTGTCAAGTTGTAAGTTTATCTATTTGTATATCCATCTTTCTATTTATTTATCTATCACTCTACCCATTTGTTAGTCTATATATATATATATATCTATTTGTCTGTCTATCTATCTATATATCTGTCTATCTATGTGTGTCTATATGTCTATCTAGCTATCTATTTATATGTATATATTTATCTATCTATATCCTATCTAACTATCTCACTATTTATCTATTTGTTTACCTATCAATCTATATTGTTCGTCTATCTATTTGTATATATATGTATATTCTTAATGTATCTATCTATCGGTCAAACTAATATCTGTCAAACTACTATCTTCAATCTATATATCTATATATATATATATATAAGTCTAGCTATCGATCAATCTATCTATTTTATTTGTCCACATCATCAATCAATCTAATTCTATCTATCTATTATATCTTAACATCTGTATATCAATCTGCCTATCAATATGGTCCTATCAAACTATCTTTCAATTCATATAACATATAAATATCTATCTATCTATATATATGTCCATCTATCTACCAACCTATATATCTATCAATCTACCACTCTATTATCTATCTGTGTATCAATCCACACACACACACACACACTACATATCTATATATATGTTTATCTATTAGTCTATCTATCCATCTAGTTATCCAACTATCTAACTTTTTTTATACGTCTATCATTCCATCTCTCTATATATCTATCTATTTATCTATCTCTCTATTAGTCTAACAATCTATCTATCTAACTAACTAACTATCTATCTATCTAAATATTTGTCTATCTTTTAGTCTAACTATCTACCTATCTAAATGTCTATAAATCTATCTATCTATTTATTTATCCATATATCTAATAATCTATCTATATATCTATTAATAAATTTATCTATCAATTTGTCTATCTAGCTATCTAATAACTATCTCTCTATTTATCTATCTATCTGTATGTCTATCTATTTGTTTATCCATCTGCATATCTATTTGTCTATCAATATATCTAATTATATTTCTATCTATCTAACAATTTGTATATCTATTTGTCTATCTATTTGTCTATCTTTATATGTTTCTGTCTGGCTATCTATTTGTCGATCTATGTCTTTTTTCTATCTATATATCTATCTATCTCTATTTATATCTCTACCAATCTGCCTATCTATCTATCTAACCATCTATCTGCCTATATATTTATCTATCTATCTATCCTCTATTTATCTATCTATATATGTATCAATCTATTTTTTATCTATCTGTATATATATTTATTTATCTATCTATCTATATATCTGTCAATCTATTTTTTATTTATCTATTTTTCTATCTATCTATGTATCTATCTTTCTACTATATGTCTATATGTCTATATATCTATCTATCTATCTATTTACCTATCTATCTATCTGTCTATAAATCTATGAATCTATTGTTTATCTATCTGCCTATCTAAATATTTTCTATCTTTCTATCTATATACTTATCTATCTATCTATGAATCTATTTATATATCAATCTATTAATTAATCTATCTATTTATCAAATATCTGTCTATCAATCATTTAATAAAATGTCTATCAATTTATCTATCAATCTAATTATAAATATATCTATCAATCTATCTATATATCTAAATACCTTTCTCTCTATCAATATGTTTATATAACTGCCTATGTATCTATCTAGTAACTATCTATCTATCCATCTAAATATTTGTCTATCTATCTATTTATCTATAAATCTATCTATCCATCTATCTATCCTTCAATATATCCAAATTTCAAATTTTTAATTTATCCGACTATATATCTGTCTTTTAATATATCTGTCTATCTATCTATCTATGTGTATAATTATAAGTCTAACAAAATAACTACATATCTTTCTATCTATCTAACTATTTATCTATCTTCTATTTATCTATCTATATATCTATCTATATATCTATCTATCTAAATATCTATCTTTATGTTTATCGATCAGTCTAACTATATGTCTATTGATAATCTATAAATCCATATATCTATTTGTCTATCTATCTATCTAACAAATTATCTATTAGTCTATTAATCAATCAATCTATTTGTCTATCTTTCTAACTATCTAACTATCTAACTATCTATCTTTCTATATATCTATTTGTCTATCTACATGTGTATCTATCTGTCTATAAATTTGTCTATCTAACTATCTATCTATATGTATATGTATCTATTGACCTATCTATCTATTTGTCTACTATTTGTTGATCATTCGCTTAATCTTTCTATCTATCTATATATCTATCTATTAGTCTATAAATTGTATATCTATGTATCTATATTTTTGTCTAACTATCTAAGCATTTATATGTCTATCTTTCTATCTATCTATCTATAAATCAATCTCTCTATCAATCTATATGTATTTCTATATATCTCTCTATCTATCTGTATATCAATAAATTTGTCTATTTATCTGTATATATATATATATATATATATATATATATATATATATATATATATATATATATATATATCTATCTATTTGTATGTATGTATAACTATCTATATATCGATCTATTTATCAATCTATCAATCTATAAGTATATCTATCTGTCGATCATTCTTTTTATCAATCAATCAATCAATCTATTAGTTAATCTATTTATATATCTATTTGTCTTTCTTTTAGTCTAACTATCAATGTAACTATCTATCTATCTATCAATTTATCTATCTTTTTGTTTATCTATTTCTCTATCTATCTATCTATTGTTTATCTATCTTTCAATTTGTATATATATTTGTCTAATTATCTATCAATCTATCTATGTATATATCTATCTATCTGTTAGTCTATTTATCTATATATCTAGCTATCTATCTGTATATCTATCTATTTGTTTATCAATTTGTCTATCTATCTGTCTATTTTCTATATATCTATTTATCTTTTAATTTATCTATCCATCTAACTTTATAATTATCTTTCTTTCTTTCTTTCTATATATATATATATATATATATATATATCTATCCATCTATCTATGTATCAATATTTCTATCATTCTTGTTATCTTTATATCTATATATATGTCTATCTATTTATATATCTATCTGTCTATATTTTTTTTGAACTATCTTTCAATCTGACTGTCTATTTATTAATTTATTTATCTATCTATCTATATATTAGTCTATCTATTATATATTATCTATTTATCTTTCTATCTATCAATTCTATCTATTTATCTGTTTATCTATATATTTATCTATTTGTCTATTTATATGTAAATCTATGTGTAAATATATATCTATCTATCTTTATATCTATCTCTCTACCTATCAATCTAGCTATCTATTTATCTATATATCTTTCTATCTTTCAATCTATTTGTATTTATATCTATTTTTATATCTATTTATCTATCTATATATCTTTTTAACTATCTTTCTTTCTATTTGTATATTTATTTGTCAATCAATCTTTCTGTATATAGTATCAGTTTATCCATCAATCAATCAATCTATCTATCTGCATGTCTATCTACTTCTAATTATGTTCTATATATCAATTTATCTATCTATATGTCTATCAATCAATCAATCAATCTATCTTATAAATTGTATATGTCTATTAATTTGTTTGTCTATCTATCTATCTATCGAGTTATGTATTTATCTATTTAACAATCTATATATCTATCTATCAGTCTATCTATTTATCTATCTATCTATATATCTAACTATATATTTAACTATATATATATATATATATGTGGTGTGTGTGTGTGTGTGTCTATCTATCTATCTATCAGTCAATATTTTTGTCAATCTATGTTTAATCTCTTTATCTATCTTTCTTTTGTCTATCTATTTCTTTATTTATCGATCAATCAATCTATATATATATATCTATCTATCTATTTATTAATATATCAATCTATTTGTATATGTATCTATCAATATATATTTCTTTTTGCCAATCTATTTGTCTATCTATCTATCTATATATCTATCTATCTATCTCTATATATATCTTTCTATCAATCTGTGTATCTATATTGACTATATATTTGTCTATCTAACAATTAATTAATCTATCTGTCTATCTATTTATTTATATATCTTTAT
>JAREIK010003083.1:72612-93366 GCA_029783825.1 Sapria himalayana | reverse complement strand
TATACTTATAGATTGATAGATTGATAAATAGATCGATATATAGATAGTTATACATACATACAAATAGATAGATATATATATATATATATATATATATATATATATATATATATATATATATATATATACAGATAAATAGACAAATTTATTGATATACAGATAGATAGAGAGATATATAGAAATACATATAGATTGATAGATAGATTGATTTATAGATAGATAGATAGAAAGATAGACATATAAATGCTTAGATAGTTAGACAAAAATATAGATACATAGATATACAAATTTATAGACTAATAGATAGATATATAGATAGATAGAAAGATTAAGCGAATGATCAACAAATAGTAGACAAATAGATAGATAGGTCAATAGATACATATACATATAGATAGATAGTTAGATAGACAAATTTATAGACAGATAGATACACATGTAGATAGACAAATAGATATATAGAAAGATAGATAGTTAGATAGTTAGATAGTTAGAAAGATAGACAAATAGATTGATTGATTAATAGACTAATAGATAATTTGTTAGATAGATAGATAGACAAATAGATATATGGATTTATAGATTATCAATAGACATATAGTTAGACTGATCGATAAACATAAAGATAGATATTTAGATAGATAGATAAATAGATAGATATATAGATAGATAAATAGAAGATAGATAAATAGTTAGATAGATAGAAAGATATGTAGTTATTTTGTTAGACTTATAATTATACCCATAGATAGATAGATAGACAGATATATTAAAAGACAGATATAGTCGGATAAATTAAAAATTTGAAATTTGGATATATTGAAGGATAGATAGATGGATAGATAGATTTATAGATAAATAGATAGATAGACAAATATTTAGATGGATAGATAGATAGTTACTAGATAGATACATAGGCAGTTATATAAACATATTGATAGAGAGAAAGGTATTTAGATATATAGATAGATTGATAGATATATTTATAATTAGATTGATAGATAAATTGATAGACATTTTATTAAATTGATTGATAGACAGATATTTGATAAATAGATAGATTAATTAATAGATTGATATATAAATAGATTCATAGATAGATAGATAAGTATATAGATAGAAAGATAGAAAAATATTTAGATAGGCAGATAGATAAACAAATAGATTCATAGATTTATAGACAGATAGATAGATAGGTAAATAGATAGATAGATAGATATATAGACATATAGACATATAGTAGAAAGATAGATACATAGATAGATAGAAAAATAGATAAATAAAAAAATAGATTGACAGATATATAGATAGATAGATAAATAAATATATATACAGATAGATAAAAAATAGATTGATACATATATAGATAGATAAATAGAGGATAGATAGATAGATAAATATATAGGCAGATAGATGGTTAGATAGATAGATAGGCAGATTGGTAGAGATATAAATAGAGATAGATAGATATATAGATAGAAAAAAGACATAGATCGACAAATAGATAGCCAGACAGAAACATATAAAGATAGACAAATAGATAGACAAATAGATATACAAATTGTTAGATAGATAGAAATATAATTAGATATATTGATAGACAAATAGATATGCAGATGGATAAACAAATAGATAGACATACAGATAGATAGATAAATAGAGAGATAGTTATTTAGATAGCTAGATAGACAAATTGATAGATAAATTTATTAATAGATATATAGATAGATTATTAGATATATGGATAAATAAATAGATAGATAGATTTATAGACATTTAGATAGGTAGATAGTTAGACTAAAAGATAGACAAATATTTAGATAGATAGATAGTTAGTTAGTTAGATAGATAGATTGTTAGACTAATAGAGAGATAGATAAATAGATAGATATATAGAGAGATGGAATGATAGACGTATAAAAAAAGTTAGATAGTTGGATATATAGATGGATAGATAGACTAATAGATAAACATATATATAGATATATGTGTGTGTGTGTGTGTGGATTGATACACAGATAGATAAATAGAGTGGTAGATTGATAGATATATAGGTTGGTAGATAGATGGACATATATATAGATAGATAGATATTTATATTGTTATATGAATTGAAAGATAGTTTGATAGACATATTGATAGGCAGATTGATATACAGATTGTTAGATATATAGATAGATAGATAGATTGATTGATTGATTGATTGATTGACAAATAAATAGATAGATAGATCGATAGCTAGAGTTATATATATATATATATAAGATAGATATATAGATTGAAAGATAGATAGTTTGACAGATATATAGTTTGACAGATAGATAGATACATTAAGAATATACATATATATATATATATATATACAAATAGATAGACGAACAATATAGATTGTTGGTAAACAAATAGATAAATAGTGAGATAGTTAGATAGGTATATAGATAGATAAATATATACATATAAATAGATAGCTAGATAGACATATAGACACACATAGATAGACAGATATATAGATAGATAGACAGACAAATAGATATATATATATATATAGACTAACAAATGGGTAGAGTGATAGATAAATAAATAGAAAGATGGATATACAAATAGATAAACTTACAACTTGACAAACAAATAGATAGACATTTAGACAGACACATTGATAGATAATTAGTCAAATAGTTAGATAGATAAATAGACATATAGATAGATAGAATTTTTGACAGATAGATAGACAAATAAATAGAGAGATAGATATACATATAGATATATAAATAAATAGATATACAAATAGATAGACTGATAGATAAATAGAAAAATAGATACATAGATAAATAGATATATAGACAAAAAAATAATTAGATAGATAGATAGACAAATAGATATATAGCAAATTAGATATATAGATAGATATACATACAAATAAATAGATTTATTGATAGATAGATTGATAGATAGATTGATAGATAGACAGATTGATAGATAGATAAATTGATATATAAATTATTGACAGATTAATATACATATTGAAAATAGATAAATAGACACATTATTAGAAAGATAGATAGACTGATAGATAGAGAAAGATAGATATATAGATAAAAAGATAGATATATAGATAGATAGATAGATAGATATAGTGACAGATAAGTAGATAGATAGATAGATAGACATATAAAAGTACAGATAGATAGATAGATAGAAAAATAGATAGATAGATCAAAAGAAAAATAGATAAAAAGATAGATATATAGATTTTTAGATAGTTAGATAGATAAATACATAGATAGTAAGAAAGGATAGATAGATATATAAACAGATAGAAAGATATAAAATTAGACAAATAGTTAGACCGAGAGATAGATAAATAGATAGACAATTAAATAGTTATATTGATTGATAAATAAATAAAAAGAGAAACAAATTGATAGATAGATAGAAGTAAAGATAGATTGATAGATAAATAGATAGACAAATAGATTAACAAATAGATAGATAGATAGATAGATCGATAGACAGATAAATAGATAAATAGAATTGGTTATGCAATTGCCTGAATTTTTCTTAAAAAATTGAAGTAGAATTGGTTAATTTCCTCTGGGGTAACAAAAATGGCAAACTAAATCTTTATTGGATTAAATGGAAAGACCTCTGCTACTCAAAGGAAGAGGCGGGTCTAGGTTTCACTAGGCTAAAGAAGATAGCTGAAGCATGGGTCTGTAAAAGATGTGGAGTATAAAAGAGAATAATAATCTTTGGGCATCATATGTGAGGGCAAAATACCTAACTAATAATGATACTAATAGGATAAAATTGATTTATAATGAATCTCAAATTTGGAACAAACTGTAAAGCAAAAAGAAGTGGTGGATAACCACTCTATACTTACTAAATATGGTTGGAAATGGAAAATAAATGAATAAGGGTTATTTTCTTTAAAATCGGCCAAGAATCTGGTTAGGAATATAAAGCTTAAAATATGTTTATTTGAAAGGTGTTGGAATAACAATAACCAGCCGAAAATATATTTATTTTTATCGAAAGCCTTTCTAACATCACTCCAATAGAAACTCTGGATCATCTCCTTTCACAAGGGAGGATAACTCCAAAGATATGGGAAATATTTGAAAAAGAAATGAGTATAAAGCACAAAAATTAAATACTCAAATATAGAATTTTTAAATGGATGAGGGGGCCAATTCTTGATTCAGTATACAAATGGCTCAATAACTTTATTCCACCGATGATAATATGGTGTATTTGGAAATCCAGAAACAATAGTAGATTTGAGAATGTTGAAATGAATGAAGAAGATATAGTAAGAGATATTAAAAAAGAATTAAAATGCATTTCAAAAGCTAATCCTTTAAAACATATAGCTTATTTAGAAAATAAAGAATATATAGATAAGTAGCACTTAAGGTATCAAAAGCCCAAATCAATAAGCTTTACTAGGTTATGCTAGAACAAACCTTTTAAAGGCTAAATTGCATTCAATACGGATGGTAATTTTAAAAGAGACATAGATGCAGCAGGAGGTGGAAAAATTTAAGTGATTCTGATGGCAAGATGATTTGGGCAATTACTAGAAAATTGAAAGCTAATTCTCGTATACAATCTAAAATCTAGGCACTCCTGTTTAGTTTAAAAATATGCAAAGATAGGAAAATAATGAACATCCAAATACAAACTAATTCTCTAATATTAGTAGGTATCATTAAAGGTCAAAAAGTGCTTTGGAAATATATAAATGATATAGATGAAATTATACAACTATTACATGAATTAAACTGTAGTATAATGCATATATCTAGAGAAGTAAATCAAGTAAGCGATAAGCTAGCTAAGAAAGGTGAAAAAATAGGAGATCAGGACTTCGAGACACATAACATGCCTACAAAATATAGAAGCATACTTATACTAGACGAAACAGAATATCCTATATTTAGGAAAGTTAACATTTAAAAAATATTTGTAAGTAGCTTAATTGAAATTTAAAATATGTAAGACTTCATTAACTTTTACATAGCTTAAAGATGTAATAAATTAGATCGTATTCGTTGATGTTTAGATTTTCTACAGGGATAATGAAGATTATCCCATGTTACATATGGAGGTTTGATGAACTTCTAGAGGGAAAAAACATTATGTAGATTATCATTTTCAGTAAGAGGAAACATTTTGTAGGGATATTGATTTTTGTATCCTAGTCCTAAGGGATTCTTGCATGTTTTTTTGGATGAATCATTGCAGGAAAAATCACTACAAACTTATATTTTAAATTCTTTTCTCTTGCAATTGTCACGGTCATAGATGATGCACAAAGAAGATGAGGAGAAAGATATATATTGTTGCTGGCTTTTTCTGAAAAATAGATACATTAAAGTGAGGGTGTTAAAGAGATGTAGTAGCAAAAACTATGCAGATAGGCTGCTTAAGCAGAAAATATTGCAGAAAGCTATCAGGAAACAAGGTTAAATAGGAATGGTTTGTTTGGATGTTGTTTGTGGTCTGTGCGGGTATTAAAGAGTAGGAAAATAGACATAAAGATCAAGCAGGTAGAACACATAAAGATAAGATGTAAGCAGAATATACAATTAGAATGCAAAACTAGACAGATAACATTAGTAGACTGAGTGTACAACCAGAAAGCATAATCAGACATAACTCATATTATTAAGATAATAGAAAAAGCAAGTAGGAAGAATGTTTAAAGAGTAGACGCTAGCAAAAAATTAATAAAGTGCTGACAGATAGAAAGATCAGCCACCTTCCTTACTAGGAGATCAGATTCAAATTTTATATTTGACACATTAGAATAAAAAGGATACTATCCAACTTTTTTATTTTTTTATTTTAAACATAAGGGTGTAAAAGGGCAAAGGCTAGTACACTAGCTTATATCAATAGTATTCCTCCACCAAAAGAGAGAGCTATTATAAGAATAAAACAAGCATTAATGAAAAGATTGATATATAGAAAAACAAATTGATATACATATTGATAGACAAATTTCGATAGATTAATAGATAGATTGATAGACATATTAATAGACAGATAGATTGATTGATTCATAGACAGATAGATAGACAGGTTGATAGACAAATAGATAGATAGATTGATAGATTGATAGATAGATTGTTAAATAAATAGATAGATAGATAGATAGATAGATAGTTAGATAGATAGATAGATAGACAGGTCAATAGACAAATTGACAGATAGATAGATATAAAAGATATATAGTAGATAGAAAGATAGAGAGATTGATAGATAGATAGTTAGATAAATAAAAAAATAGATAGATAGATAGATCAATAGACAAATTGACAAATAGATAGATGGATATAAAAGATAGATAAATAGATAAACATATAGATAGATAGATTCATAAAATGATTCATAGACAGATAGATAGACAAATTGATAGATAGCTAGATAAATAGATAGATATACAAAAAGATAAATAGATAGATAGACAGGTTGATAGACAAATTGATATACTGATTGATAGACTGATTGATAGACTGATTGAAAGGTATATTGATATATAGATTGATGGATAAACAGATAGATAGATAGACAAATTAATAGAAAGAATGATAGACTAATAAATGAATAGATAGACAAATAGATAGATACATAAATAGAGACATATATAGATAGATAGATATGCAGATAAATAGATAAAGAGATTGACATATAGATATATAAATATATAGATAAATAGATAGATACATAGAAAGAAAGTTAGTTAGATAGAAATAAAGATAGAAAGATAGATAGATCAACAAATAGATAGAAAGTTAGATAGAGATAAATATAGATGGATAGATAGACTTATTGAAAGACAGATAGATAGACAGATAGATAGACAAATAGATAGACAAATAGATAAATATATAGATAGATGATAGATAGACACATAGATAGAAAGATACAAAAAAAGATAGATAGACAAAAAGATAAACAGATAGATAGAATGTAGATAAAAATATAGATAGATAAATAAATAGATAGATTAATAGACAGATAGTTAGATAGACAGAAAGATAGATTAATTTATAAAAAGATTGGTAGTCAAGTTGATAGATAGATTTATTGATAGAGTGATAGACATATTGATAGATAGTTTGATAGACTGATTGATAGACAGATAGATAGAAAGATTGCTAGATAGCTATTTTGACATATTGCTAGACATATTGATAGATAGATAGATACATAAACAAATAGATATATAGATAGATAGATAGATAGATAGAGAAATAGATAGACTGATAGATAGACAGACATATAGTTAGTTAGATAGATAAACAAATATATATATATATATATATATTATTTATTTATTTATATTTATATTTATATATAATAGAAAGATAGATAGATAAACATATAGATAAACATAAAGAAACATAGAAAGATAGACAATAAGATAGACATATAGATAGATTGATAGATAAATAGAAATATAGATAGACCGATAAATAGAAATATAGATAGATAGATATAGAGAAAGAAAGATATATAGATAGAGAGATAAATAGACGGATAGATAGCTAGTTAGATAGATATTTGGATAGATTGATTGATTCATAAATAGATATACAAATTGATAGGCAAATAAATAAGTAAATTTATAGATACATTAATTGATAGATGATAGCCATATTGGTAGATAGAAAGATAGACAGATTGATATATACATAGAATGACATATATATAGATAGATAGATAGACAGATAGATAAACAAAAATATAGATATATAGATAGACATGTTATTAGACAAAATTGATAAGAAGATTGATTAATAGATTGATAGACAGATTGATAGACAAAAAAATAGACAAATTGATATATAGATAGATAGATAGATAGATATAGAGATAGTTTGATAAATAGATAGACAAATAGTTAGACAAATAGATAGAAAGATAAATAGATATAAAGTAATATAGTTAGATAGATTGATAGATAGACAGACAGACAGATTAATTGATAGATAGATAGATAAACATATATATAGATAGATAAATAGATAGGCATATAGATTTACAAATTGATAGACAAATAGATAAACAAATATATAGTTAGATAGCTAGATAGATCGACAAATATAAAGATAGATAGAAAGATAGATAGACAGATAAATAGATAGATAGTTAGATAAATAAATAGATAGATAGATAATTAGATAAATAGAAAAATAAATATACAGATAGATAGATAGATAGATAAATAGATAGATAGACAGATTGACAGATACAATGATAGATAGATTGATACATATATTAAGATAGATAGATAGATACACAAATAGATAGATAGATTGATAAAGAGATTGATTGAAAAATTTATAGACATATTGATAGATAGATTGATTGATTGATAGATTGATAAATAGATAGATAAATAAATATATACTTAGAGATATAGATAAATAGACAGATATATAGACATATAGATAAAAAAAAGTTATATAGCCACATAGATTGATCATATAGATATTCAAATAGATAGACAAATCGATAAACATATAGATTGATAGAAATATAGACAGATAGATAGAAAGATAGAAATATATATATATATATAGATAAAATTATAGATTCACAAATAGATAGAAAAAATCATAGACATATAGATAGACAGATAGAATGGTAGAATGATAGATGGATAGATAGATTAATAGACAAATACATAGACAGATAAATAAATAGATACATAGACAGATACATAGATAGAAAGATAGACAGATACATAGACAAATAGATTGACAGATAGAAATATAGATAAATAGATAGATACATAGATAGATTGATTGATTGACATATAGGCAGATAAGAAGATAGAAAGAGATATAGAAAGATAGATAGATAGACATATAGATATAGAAATAGATAGACTGATAGCATGACAAATAAATTGACAGATACATAGACATATTGATAGATAGATAAATTGGTAGAAAGATATATATATAGATAGATATATAGATAGAAAGATAGATACATAGAGATATAAATAGATACCTAGACAAATAGATATACTGATAGGTAGATAAGCAGATAGAAAGAAAGAAAGATGATTGATACTTAGATTCAATTATTGATAGATAGACTCAATGAAAGATAAATAAATAGATATATAGTCAGATTGATAGACAAATGGAAAGATAGATTGATAGATATATTGAAATATAGATTGATAGACAAATAGATAGATAGATAGATCGACAAATTGATAAACAGATATATAAACACATTAATAGATAGATAGATTGATTGATGAACAGATAGAGAGACAGATAGATAGACAGATAGATCGATAGATAGATAGACAAATAGATATATAGATAGATAAAAAGATCGAAAGATAGATACATAAATAGATAAATAGATAGATTGACAAATAGATAAACAATTAGATAGACATATAGATGATAGATAGATTTGTATATAAATAGCCCATATAGATAGATAGAGAGACAGAAACATAGATAGACATAAAGATAGATAAGTAGATAGAAAGATATATAGATAGATAGATATATTGATAGATAGACTCAAAGATAATTAGATAAACACATTGATAGACAAATTTATAGATAGATTGAAAGTTAGTTTGATAGAAAGATTGAAAGATAGATTGATAAAAAAATTGATAGAGATATAGATAGATAGATTGATAAACAGATAGAATGGCATATTCAAAGACAGATAGATAGTATGATAGATAGACAAACAGATATACATTTAGATTGATAGATGGATAGATAGATAGATAGATAGACAGATTGATAAGCAAATAGAAATACAGATATAAAGAAAATTATATAGATAGATAGATAGACATATAGAAAGACATACAGATAGACACATAGAAAGACAAATGGATAAACAGATAGATAGACAAATGGATAGATAACCCGTCAGATAGATAAACTAACATACATACAGATAGATAGACAGACACAAAAAATATAAATATATGGATAGATATATAGATAGATAGATTGATAAATTGATTGATAGATAGATTGATAGATATACAAATAAATAGATACATTAATAGATAGACTGAAAGATAGATAGATAGACAGACAGATAGACATATAGATAGCCTTAAAGATAGATAGATAGAAAATTATACAAAAACAAAGAAAAATAGATAGACAGAAAAATAGATAGACAGATAGATAGATAGATTTATACATTGATTGATAGAAAGTTAAATACACAGAAAGATAGACAAATAGATATATATATTAAAAGAAATATTGATAGATTGATTGATAGATTGATATAAAAATTTATAAAGAAATAGATTGATAGATTGATAGACTGATAGATTGATAGATTTTTAGAAAGATAGATAAATACATAGATAGATAGATAGATGAATAGATAGATGAATAAATAGATAGATAGATAGACAGATAGATAGACAGATATATAGATAGTTAGATAGATATCTATATAGATAGATATAAAAATAGATAGATATATAAAAAGATAGATAGATTGACAAGAAGATATACAGATTGATAAATAGATAAATTGACATTTTGATATATATATATATATATATATATATATATATATATATAGATAAATAGATAGATATATATACAGATAGTGTTATAGATAGATAGATTGATATAAAATTTATAGATAGATTTATAGATATATAAAAGACAAATTGATAGACAAATAAATAAATAGATAGATAGACAGATAGATTGAAAGATTATTAGACAGATAAATTGAAAGATTATTTTACAGATAGAAGATAGATAAATAATTTGATAGATTGATATACAGGTTGATAGAAAGACGCATAGACAGATAGATAAATAATTTGAATTACATATTGATAGATAGATAGCTATGCAGATAGATAGACATATAGATATACAGATAATTTTGACAGACAGATAGATACATAGATACATAGATTGATAGATAGATAAATAGATAGATAGATAGACAGATAGATACATAAAAAGATAGACAGATAGTCAATTATACAAATAAAAAGATAATAAGATAGACAGACAAACAACATATAGATAGTTAGACATATAGATTGATAGATTGATAAATGGATTGATAGATGGATTGAAAGATAGATAGATACATAGATAGATATACAAATAGATAAACAAATTAAAATAAATATTGATAGGTAGAGTGATAGAGAGTTTGATTGCTTGCTTTATAGACACATTGATAAACGGATAGATAGATATATTGATTGATTGACACATAGATAGATTGATTGAATGATAGACAGATACATTCATAGATAATTAAATATATATATATAGAAAGATAGATAGATAGATAGATAGATAGATAGACTAATAGATTGAATGATTAATTATTAGAAATACAGAAAATAGATGGATAAACTAATAGATTGATAGATTCTTAGATTATTAGAAAGATAAATAAATAGATAGACAGTTAAATAGACAAATAGAGAGATAAATAAAGAGATATATAGATAGTTAGAAAGACAAATAGATAGATAGATAAATATATAGAGAGAGAAAGATAGATAAATATATAGATAGATAGATATAAAGAGATAGATAGATATCCAGAAAAATATTCAGATAAATATACTAATATATAGATATATAAATAGATAGCTAGATTGATAGATAGGCAGATAGATTGACAAAAGGTTATATAGATTTAAGGTAGACAGATAGACATATATATAGATATTTAGATAGACAAGAAGATAGATTGATAGATTGATAGAAAAAAAGAGTGATAGATATATAGATAGATTGATATACAAATTTATAGAAAAATGTATAGTTAGATAGAAAGAGAAATTGATAAACTGATAAATAAATATACAGATAGACAGATATATTAATAGATATATAGACAAATATATTGAATGATTATTAGATAGATAGATAAATAGATAAATTGATAGACATATTGATAGACAGATAGATGCATGGATTGATAGATAGATTTATAGATAGATAGATAGACAGACATATATATATATATATATATCCATAGACGGATAGATAGACAGAAAGATAGATGCATATATATATATATATATATATATTCATTGATTGATAAATAGATATATAGAATGATAGATTAACAAGTAAATCGATAGATAGTTAGATAGATATATAGTTAAGACATATAGATAGATAAATATATAGATGACAAGTAGATAGATAACAATATATATATATATATATATATATATATATACAGTTAGATAGATAGATAGATAATTAGATAGATAATTAGATAGATAGATAGTTAGATAGACTGATTGATAGATAAATTATTAAACATATACATAGATAGAAAGATAGACAGATAGATAAATAGATAGATCGATAGATTACTAGATATATAGACAGAAAGATACAAAGTTAGATAGATATATTGATACAAATATAGATAAATCAATTGATTGATAGATGTATAGTTAGATAGACATATAGATAGATAAATAGACACGCAGATAGATATATCATTTAGATAGATAGATATATAGGTAGATAAATAGATAGATAATTAGAAAGACAAAGAGATACACAGACAAACAAACATAAAAATAGAGAAAAATATCAATAGACAAACAAATAGATAGATACACAGACAGATAGATAGACATTTAGAAAGTAATGAAAAACGATTGATTGATAGATAGATATATTGATAGATGGATAGATTGATAAATAGATAGATAAATAGATGGACATATTGATAGATAGATTTATACACAGATTGATAGATAAATTAATAGACAAATTGATAAGCAGAATGATAGATAGATTGATAGATATATAAATAGATAGACTATTATATGGATAGATAGATTAATAGATTGATAAATAGATTCATAGATAAATTGTTAGATAGATTTATAGATTTATAAAAAAAATAGATAGATACATGGTTTGATAGACAATGAGTATGAATGTTTATTAGAAAAATAGATAGCTTGATAGATATACAAATAGATAAATAGATAGATAGACAGATAGATAGACAGATAGATAGACAGATAGATAGACAAACAGATAGACAAACAGATAGACAGATAGATAGACAGACAGATAGATAGATAGATAGATAGTTAGATAGATAGACAAATAGATAGACATATACATAAATATATAGATATATAGGTGATATATAGATAGATAGTTAGAAAGATAGATAGATAAATAGTTAGATATACATTTTGATAGACAGATATATAAACATATTGATAGCCAGATTAATGACAGATAGATAGATAGAATAATAGACAGATATATAGATAAACAGACAGATAGACATATGACAGATAGATTGACAAATAGATAGATAGATAGATAGATAAATAGACAAACTGATAGATAAACAAACAAACTGACATATAAACCAATATAAACAAAGATAGATATATAAACTTATGGGTAGAAAAATTTATCGATTGATTGATAATTATACAGATAGATAGATAGATAGTCAAATAGATAGATTGATAGACTAATAGACAAATAAATAGACAGATAGATAGACTTATAGATATACAGATAAAAGATAGATAGATAGATAGATAGATAGATACAAAGATAGATAGATTGATTGATATCTAGATAGATAGATAGACATACAATTAGATAGACAAATACACATATATAAAGATAGATAGATAGACAGATAGAAAGATAGATTGAAAGATAGAAAGATAGATACACATATTGATATATAGATTGGTAGACATAAAGCTAGATAGATAGATAGATAAATAGATAGATAGATTGATAGATAGATTAATAGATAGACTAATAGATAGACTAATAAATACATATAAAGATAGTTATATAGATAGAAAAACAAACAGATATATAGATAGATAAACATATTGATAAACATATAGATAGACCCATAAATTGACAGACAAATAGATAGATAAATAGAGAGATAAATAGAAAGACAAATAGATAGATAGATAGATAGAGAGATAGAGATCGATAGATAGACAAACAGATAGATAGATAGTCAAATTGTGACACCCAATCCACATGGCGTCCCATTCCATTTCATCAACAACAAAATGTGAAATAAAATAATATTTTCTCAAATGTAACATACATTTTTTTCCATTTTATTTGCTTAGTGGAATAAAAACACAACCTTTTATTCAGGCAACAACAGGTTTTCCTTCATATGTGTGATCCCACATGTGGGTCTATCATCTATCTTCTACCTGTACCTGAAATGTGTTGCACAACAAAGTGAGCAAAGCTTAGTAAAGGTAAACTCTTATAGGGCTACTCCATATCTAAATGCATGTAAAACATCATGCACATATATATCAACACCCACTCACATACTATGTTTATATGATTGAAATTATGGCTGAAATATTTATATGCCCATATTCTTGAGTCCCATCGACTTTCTCACACATGTCGAAGCCAAATGTAATATATTATATATAGATATGTGTGTGTTTGTGTGTGTGTGTGTGTGTGTATTTCTGCATATATATATATATATCTATAAAAATATTTATTTTTTTTCTAATTATTGTGAAAAATATGGCTCTCCTCCAAAAAATAATATTGGAGATTCTCCGAACAAAATATGCTTTCCTTGGTATTACTCCAAGAAATATGAACCTCCTCTTAAAAACTATATTGGATATTTTGCGATAAACTATTTTTTTTTGGTTATTTTTCAAAAATCACCACATAACTCAGCCTTGAAGTTGTCCCAATTCGAGTTTACATATTTATAATAGCCATGCTTCTGAAAAAAATGCTACACAACTCAGTTAGGACATTGTCCCAATTTGAGTTCGCAAATTACAATACATATACCTTTATATGTATATATATATGTATATATATCATGCACCCACCCATTTACATGGAATTTTCCCGTGCACATGAAAACCAAATATGCCATTTACAATTAAAAATTAAGTTCCAGACACATTTATAATAATCTAAATCCAATACACATTGTAATATATTTTACTAACCAAAACATAAAAAATGTTCACCAATTTACCATTCCCAATGTAATTTCTAACTATTCGAATTAAAAAATAAAATATGATCATTTATATCATTTAAATAGAAAAAAATTTGGATAGGTGAAAAATACTACCACTCAGAATATATTATAAAAACTTTATAAATTTGATATCAAACTAAAAATCTCGTCATATAGAGCAACTTTATTTCTTGGATTATTTTATTCCAAAACTAGTTTTAATCCATTATGATCAAAAGAAAATCAATGAATCTTTTATTTTTTTTCCTTTGCACTATTTCTCTCTCTTCACGATGTATCTTTTTATTTTTTTCCCATCATCCCGTGTTTCAGATTCCCATAATTTTTTAATTATTATTTTATTAAAATAATATATTAAAAAAAATTATAATTATTTTTGTTATGTTTGATGCTTGTACCACGCATGTGCATCCATGTGCTGACGACGTAGCATGGTCTTTCCTTTTTCATTTTTTTTATTTAGTAATTATTCTAATAATTATTTAATTAATTAAAAAAACAAAAATCTAACTTTCTCAGAATTTAATGAAATTTCTATCCATAACTATATTTTCTAAGACGAATTCAATAAAGAAAACTATTTTATAATCAGGGTTTTAAAATTTTCAGCTTATTTTCATATAGTAAAATTGCCATTTTGCCAAATTTTTTCAAAAAAATCATTTTATTTATTTATATATTTTTTTTTCTTTGGGATTTCATATAGATAGATATACAAATAGCTAGATAGATAGATAGGTAGGTAGATAGATAGATAAAATAGATATACAGATAGATATAGAAATAAATAGACAAATAAATAGATAGATACAAAGATAGATAGATAGATAGAGATATAGATAGGTAGATTGATAGATAGAAAGATAGACAAATAAATAGATACATAGATACACACACACACACACACACACACACACACACAATGAAATTTAGATAATCATAGAGATAGATGGATAGATAGATTTCTAGATACATAGATATAAAGATAAATAGACAGATTGATAGTTAAATAGATAGACATATAGATAGACTTATTGATAGATAGATTGATAGACAGATAAATATAATGACAAAGAGATAGACTTATGGATATACAGATAGACAGATAGATAGATATATAGATAGATAGATTGATAGATAGATAGATAGACAAATAGACAGAAAGAAAGAAAGACAGATAGACAGATATATAGATATATAGACAAACAGATAGACAGATAGACATCAAAAAGAAAAATAGATAGATAGATAGACTAATAGATAGATAGAACGATAGTTAGATAGATATATAGATAGATTGAGAGACATATAGATAGTTAGATAGACATATAGCTAGATAGATAGATTGGAAGAAAGATAGACATATAGATATACAGATAGATAGAAACACTTATTGATTAATAGTTAGATAGACTAATAGATAGATAGACATATAGAAAGATTGAAAACAAATATATAGATAGATTGATAGGGCAGATTGATATACAGATTATAAAGAGAGATAGATTAATTGATGGATAGATAGATTGATCGACAGATTGATATATAAACAGAGAGATATATTGATAGAAAGATAGATAACCAAATAGATAGATAAAAAGATAGATAGATAGAGAGATAGATTGATAAATTATTAGAAAGAAAGATAGATAGATAAAATGACTGATGGATAGACATATAGAATGATGGATAGATATATAGACAAATAGATAGACAGATAGATGGAGAGATATTTAGATAGAAAGATAGAAAGATATATAGATCAATATATTAACATAAAGATATATAGACATACATATTGGCAAGTATACAGATAGTTTTATAGATAGATAGATAGATAGAAATATAGATATATAGATAGATAGATTAATTGATAGAGATATATATATATATATATAGACAAATACATAGATAAACAGACACATAGATCAGTGGATATATAGGCAGATAGACAAATATTAAAATTAACAAATTGACAGATCGATAGATAGACAGGTAGTTAGTCAGTCAGTTAGTCAGGTAGACAGATAGGCATATAGATAGTAGAGAGATAGATAGACAAATAGATAAATAAAAAAAGAAACAAATAAGTCAAAAAATAAATAGATAGACAGATAAACAAATTGACAGATACAAAGACACACAAATAGATAGATAGTTTAATAGATAAATTTATAGACAAATTAATAGATAGATTGATATACAGATAAATAGATAAATATATAGATAGAAATATAGATAGATAGATATATGAACAAAAAATCAAATATATAGACAAATAGATAGATAGATAGATAGATATATAGATATATAGATTGATAGATAGACAAATAGATAGATAGATAAATAGTTAGATAATTTGTAAATATATAGAAAGATAGATAGATAAATAGAGAGATAAATAGACATATAGATAGATATATAGATTGACAATTAGATAGATAGATTGATAGTTAGAAGATATATACACAAATAGATAGGCAGTTAAATATCAGATAGATAGATATAAAGATAGATTAATAGATAGATAAATAGATAGACAGATCGATAGATAGTTAGATAGATATATGGATAGATAGATAGACAAATAGATAGAAATAATGACAAAAAGATAGATAGATAATAGACAAATAGATATACAGATAGATAGATAGATAGATAGATAGATAGAGAGATAGATAGAAAAGTAGATAGATAGATAGATAGATAATCTGATAGATAGATAGACAAACATATTGATAGACACATAGACAAACAAATAGATAGATATACACACAGATAGATAGACATAAAATATATAGATAGTTAGATAGATAGTTAGATAAATAGGCAGATAGATATAGAGAAAAACAGATAGATTGGCAGATAGTTAGACATTTAGATAGACAGACATATAGATAGATAGATAGAAACAAAGATGGATAGATAGATAGATAGACTGATAGATAGATAGAATGATAGATAGATAGATAAATAGATAAATAGTTAAATTAATAAATAGAAAAATATACAAATAGATAGATAGATAGACAGATAGATGGACAAGTAGAAAGTCTAATAGATTGATAAATATATAGATAGATTGATTGAAAGAAACACAAACTAACACACATATTGAAATATAGAAAGATAGGTAGACATACACACAAATTGATAGACATACAAATAAATAGATAGACATATAGATAGAAAGAAATATAGACAGATAGAGAGATAGATAGATAGACAGATTAATAGATATATTGAAAGATAGATAGATAGATCGATAGATATAATATTGATAGATAGATTGATAGACAAATTTATAGAAAGATTGATAGAGAGATTAATAATGATATTGATAGATAGATTGATAGAAAGATTGATAGATAGAAAGATTGACAAGTTATTAGATATACAAATAGATAGATAGATACATAGATACATAAATAGTCAGTTAGATAAATAGATAGATAGAGAGTTAGAAAAATAGATAGATAGTTAAACAAAAGATAGGCAAATAGTTACACAGATAGATAGACATATAAATAGATAGAAACGCAGACAGATAGATTGACATATATATTGACAAATAGATAGATAGATCGATAGATATATAGATAGATAGATAGATAGATATATATATATATTGATAGATAGATAACTCGACAAATATATAGACATATAGATAAATAGTGAGACATATAGATAGACAAAAAGATAGATTGATAGACAGATAGATTAATAGATATATAGCGATACATATATATAAAGTTCTAGAAAGATAGTTAGACAAAGAAAGAGATCGATAGACACATAGATATATAGATAGATAGATAGACTGATATAAAGTCAGATAGATAGGAAAATATATACATAGATATATAGATAGATAGATAGATAGATAAATAGATAGATAGACAGATAGAAAGATAAATAGATAGACAAATAGATAAATAGATAGATATAAAAATTGATAGATAGAAATGTAGATAATTAGACATATAAATTGATTGTTTGATTGATATATAGATAAATAAATAGAGAGAGAGAGAGATATATATATATATATATATATATATATATTGATAGATAGATAAATAGACATAAAGATAGATAGATGGATAGACATTTAGATATATAGAGAAATAGTTAGATAGATAGATAAATAGACATATATAAAGATATATAAATAAATAGATAGACAGATAGATTAATTAATTGTTAGATAGACAAATATATAGTCAATATAGATACACAGATTGATAGAAAGATATATATAGAGATAGATAGATAGATATATAGATAGATAGATAGATAGACAAATAGATTGGCAAAAAGAAATATATATTGATAGATACATATACAGATAGATTGATATATTAATAAATAGATAGATAGATATATATATATATAGATTGATTGATCGATAAATAAAGAAATAGATAGACAAAAAGAAAGATAGATAAAGAGATTAAAACATAGATTGACAAAAATATTGACTGATAGATAGATAGATAGACACACACACACACACACACATATATATATATATATATAGTTAAATATATAGTTAGATATATAGATAGATAGATAAATAGATAGACTGATAGATAGATATATAGATTGTTAAATAGATAAATACATAACTCGATAGATAGATAGATAGACAAACAAATTAATAGACATATACAATTTATAAGATAGATTGATTGATTGATTGATAGACATATAGATAGATAAATTGATATATAGAAACATAATTAGAAGTAGATAGACATGCAGATAGATAGATTGATTGATTGATGGATAAACTGATATATATACAGAAAGATTGATTGACAAATAAATATACAAATAGAAAGAAAGATAGTTAAAAAGATATATAGATAGATAAATAGATATAAAAATAGATATAAATACAAATAGATTGAAAGATAGAAAGATATATAGATAAATAGATAGCTAGATTGATAGGTAGAGAGATAGATATAAAGATAGATAGATATATATTTACACATAGATTTACATATAAATAGACAAATAGATAAATATATAGATAAACAGATAAATAGATAGAAAGATGATAGATAGAAAGATAAATAGATAAATATATAAATAGATAGACTAATATATAGATAGATAGATAAATAAATTAATAAATAGACAGTCAGATTGAAGATAGTTCAAAAAAAATATAGACAGATAGATATATAAATAGATAGACATATATATAGATATAAAGATAACAAGAATGATAGAAATATTGATACCTAGATAGATGGATAGATATATATATATATATATATATATATAGAAAGAAAGAAAGAAAGATAATTATAAAGTTAGATGGATAGATAAATTAAAAGATAAATAGATATATAGAAAATAGACAGATAGATAGACAAATGATAAACAAATAGATAGATATACAGATAGATAGCTAGATATATAGATAAATAGACTAACAGATAGATAGATATATACATAGATAGATTGATAGATAATTAGACAAATATATATACAAATTGAAAGATAGATAAACAATAGATAGATAGATAGAGAATAGATAAACAAAAAGATAGCTAAATTGATAGATAGTAGATAGTTACATTGATAGTTAGACTAAAAGAAAGACAAATAGATATATAAATAGATTAACTAATAGATTGATTGATTGATTGATAAAAAGAATGATCGACAGATAGA
>JAREIK010003083.1:47500-67442 GCA_029783825.1 Sapria himalayana | reverse complement strand
AAGATTGATTGAAAGATTCATAGATAGAAATAGATAGATAGATAGACATATTGATATATAAAAGATAGATTGATTGATAACACATTGATAGATAGATTAATAGATAAATAGATTAACTGGTTGATATACTAATAGATAGACAAATTAATAGTTAGATACAAAATATATGATAGATTGATAGGATTGACAAAAAAAGATACGACAGATAGATAGATAGAATAGACTGACATATGATAGTTAGCAAGATATATAGATAGATATACTATATAGACAAATGATAGATAGATTGGGCAGTATATATATATTATAATTGATGATAAAATCATATAGATAGACATATTCATAAATACATTTATAGACCCATTGATACACCGATACATAAAAGGTTTATTGACAAATAAATTGACATATTGATAGATAGATTGATAGATAAATTGATAAATAGATTAATAGACAGATTGTTGACAAACTAATAGACATATATATCGATAAATTTATAAAGAGATAGATAGACAAATTGATAGGCGGATAGATATAGAGACACATAGATAGACAAATAGAGACACAAATTGATAGACAAATTGATAGATAAATTAATAGATTGATAGATAGATAGATATATAGATAGTTAGACAGATAGATAGATAGATAGACATATAGATAGACAAATAGATAGTCAAATATATAGACATGCAAATATATAGATAAATAAATAAATAAATATATATATATATATATATACACACAGACAAATTGATAGGCTGATAGATTGATAGATACATAGATAGATAGATAGAGAGATAGATTGTTAAACAAATTAATAGATAGATTGATTGATTGATAAATAGATTGATAGATAGAATGATATATAGATAGATAGATAGATAAAAAATAGATAGACATATAGATTGACATATATATAAACAGATAGATAGATAGATAGACAGATAGATATATAGATAAATAGGTAGATAAATAGATAGTTAGTTAGATAATTAGATAGATCGATAGATATATAGATACATAAATAGATAAATATATATATATATAAATATATAAACAGATAGATAAATAAATTGATAGATAGAAAGATAGACAAACAAATTATTTGATTAATAGATTGAATGACATAGAGATAGATGGATAAATAGAAAGATAATAGGCAGATAAATATACATATTTACAGATAGATTGATATACAGATAGAAAGAAAGAAAGAAAGAAAGATAGATAGATAAACAAGTAGATAGACAAATTGAAAGAAAGATAAATAGATATACAAATAGATAAATAGATTGATACAAAGATTCATAGACAAATAGATATATGGATAGATATACAAATAGATAGACAATTTGATAGACAGATTGATACATAGATTGATAACCAGATTGATAGACAAATAGATTGATTAATTGACAGTTAGATAAAAAATTGAAAGATTGAACAGATAGACATATTTATAGATCATTTAGATAGATAGGTTGATAGACAAATTTATGGATGGATTAATAGATAGATAGATATATTGATTGATAGACATATAGATAGATAGATTGTTAGATAGATTGATAGATGGACAAATAAATAAATAGATTGACATATAGATAGATAAATAAATAGATACATAGCCAGATGTATAGATAGTTAGATGGATAGATAAATACTTAAATAGATATAAAAATAACTATACAGATAGATAGGAAGACAGATAGACAAAAGATAGATAGATATAAGATAAATAAACTAATTGATTGAAAGATACATAGGCAGACAGATAGATATATAGATAGATAGACAAATAAATAGATATAAAGATAAATTGATAGATCAAATAGATATATTGATAGATAGATTAATAGATAGATAAATAAATATAGATAGATAGATTGATAAAAAGATTGATAGATTTATTGATAGATTGATTGAAGGATTGATTTATATACAAATTGATAGATAATTTTATAGATATATTGATAGATATATTTATTGATAGATTGAAAGAAAATTAAAAGATAGATATATATACAATTAGATAGTATAAATAGAGTGATAGATAGATTAATAGGCGGAGAGATAAAAATACAAATAGATTTATAGATAGATTAATAGAATGATAGACAAAAAGATAGATAGATAGATACACAAATATATAGCAGATAGTTAAAAGATAGATACATAGATAGATCGATAGATAAAAAGATAGATCGTTGGATTTAATGAATGATAAATAGACTGATAGATAGACATTTAGATATATTGATATATAGATAGAAAGATAGATATACATATAGACAGATTAATATTTAGATCGATAGATATAGATATATATATATATATATATATATACATACTGATAGATAGAAAAATATATATATATATATATATATATATAGATAAATAGATAGATAGATAAATATATATATATATATATAGATAAATAGATAGATAGGCAAGTAGATTGACAAATAGATAGATATATAGATAGACATACAGATATATATATATATATATATATATATATATAGATAAATAAATTAATTGACAAATTGAATGATTGAATGATAGACAGATTGATAGATAGATTGATAGACAAATTTATACACAAATTAATAGATAGATTTATTGAGAGATTTAGACATAATAGATAGATAGGCATATAGATAGATAGATAGATAGACAGATAGATAGATAGACAGATAGATAAACAGATAGATAATCATATAGATAGACTGATAGAAAGAAATAAAGAAAGAAAGATAAATAGATAAATTCATTAATTGATTGATTGATATATAGATAGACAGATATATAGATAGATAGATAGATAAATAGACATATAGATAAATAGATGCATAAATAGAAACATAAATAAACCGACAAATAGTCAAATTGAAATACAGATATATAGATATACATATAGATATACAGATTGATACATAGATTCATAGTCATATAGATAGATAGATATACAAATAGATAGACAAATTGAAAAAAATATTGATACATGGATTGTTAACCAGATTGATAGACTGATAGATATATAGAAACATAGATTAATAGACAGATAAATAGATAGATTTATAGATATCTTGATAAAATGAATGATTGATTGATTAATTGATAGGTACATAAACAAATTGATAGATAGGATAAATAAACATAAATATAACCCATTTAGATAGATAGGTAGATAGACAAATTGATGCATAGATCAATAGATAGATAGATAGATTGATAGATAGACAGATAGATATATACATAGATAGATAAATAAAAAGATAGACAAATAGATAGATAGATAGATAGACAAATATATAAACACATAGATAGATATATAGATAGTTAGATAGATATACAGATAGATATACAAATAGATATACAGATAGATAAACTGATAGATAAAAAGATAGATAGATGGATAGATAGATTGATAGATAGATAGATATATAGACAAATAGATTAAAAATAGATAGACAAAGAGATATACAAATAATTAGATAGATAGATAAATAAATATATAGACTGATAGATAGACAAATAGATAGATCGATAGATAGATAGATAGATAGATCGATAGATAGATAGATAGATAGATAAAGAATAAATTGACTAATAAATTAAAAGATACATAGACAAACAAATAGATATATAGATAGATAGACAGATTAATTAGATAGAATGATAGATTGATAGATAGATTGATAAATAGATTTATAGATAGATTAATAGATAGAAATATAGATAGATATAGATAGACAGATTAATATATAGATTGATAGATTTATTGATAGATTCATTGAATGATAAATTTATATACATATTGATAGTTAGATTTATAGATAGATTGATAGACAAATTGATAAACATATTTATTGATAGATTGAGAGACAAATAAATAGACAGATATATAGACAATTTGATAGACATATAAATAGAATGATAGATAGATAGATAGATGGATAGATAAATATACAAATAGAAATATAGATAGATAAACAAATAGATAAACAAAAAGATAGATAGATAGATAGGTAGGTAGACAGATAGTTGAAAGATAGATACATAAATAAATAGATACGTGGATAGATAGAAAGATAGATAGAAAGATAGATAGTTAGTTAGCTAGACAGATTGAATGATAGATAAATAGACTTATAGATAGACAAATAAATATACAGATAGATAGATAGAAAGATTGATATTTAAAGAGATAGATAGATAGATCAATAGATATATATATATATATAGATAAATAGAAAGATCGATAGACCAATAGACAGATAGACAGATAGATATGCAAATAGATAGACAAATATATAGACAAATAGATTGATATATTGATAGATAAATATATAAATAGATGGGTATACAAATAGATAGATAGATAGATAGATAGATAGATAGATTAATAGACATATTGATATATAGATAGATTGATTGATAAATATATAAATAGACATATTGATAACCGGATTGAAAAATAGATAGATAGATAGATTGATAGATATATTGCTAGATATATTGATAGAATGATTGAAAAATAGATTGATAGAATGATTGATAGATAAATTAATAGATCGATAGATAGGTAGAAAGATAGATAGATATACAAATAGGTTGATCGACAAATTGATAGATTGATTGATTGAAAAATTCATAGATAGATTTATTGACATATTGATAAAAAGATAGATAGAAAGAAAAGTTGATAGATAGGTAGACAGATAGATAAAGATGTAGATTGATAGTTAGATAGTTATATAGATAAAAAGATAGGCAGATAGGTAAAATAATAGATAGGCAGATAGATAAAAAGATAGACAGATAAATAGATAGTTAGATAGATAGATAGGTAGATAGATAGATAGATATACATATTGATATATAGATAGATAGATAAAATAATAGGTAGACTAATAGATAGATAGATAGATAGACTAACAAATAGATGGATAGATAAATATATAGACAAATAGATAAATAGATTGATAAATAAATAGATAAAAGATAGATAGAAAGATAGATAAATTGATTGATTGTTTGACATATCAATAGATGGATGGATAGATAGAAAAAGGATAGATAGATAGATTGATACAAAGATACATATATATATTGATTGAAAGATACATAGATAGTCAAATAGATAGATAGATCACTACAATAAATTATCTATTTATCTATAAAAATTAAGCTAGATAAATATTTACTAGCTAATTTTTATATGATAAGCTAGGGAATAACAAAAGATGTTTGATTTTATATTGAATTTCAAATTTACGATGGATTTGTGATGGATAAGAGATAAAAATTTTCGATTTAAAAATATACCTAGCTAATATAATCGTAGATTTTGTCGCAAAGAATGGCGGCAATTTAGCAATGACTTTAGATATGGATTTATGCATAGCTAATTAGCTCGATAAAAAATCACTCGCTAAATAATTTCTAGAAATTTTGTTTACAATTATATATTAATTGCAAGCTATTTGTCATTATATATTAAATTTCATAAAATATTTGCATTTAGTTAGCAATCTTTCCCTATCTATTTTGGATGCTGATTATTTCCGTCACTAATCTATCCTTATATTTTTTTATATATCATTTGTTTTAATATTCGATGTAATTTTTGTATATTAAAGGTTTTTCATGGTTTATGAATTAAAAATTATTGAAAGACACCTTTTCCTCATATAATTATAAAAATAGGATATTATAAATAAATAATTTCAAAAATATATAAATACAAATATAAATTTATATTAATAAAGACTAAAATACCTATTTTTATGATTATAAAATTTTTAAAAATATACAAATTATTTTTTGAATTAATTAATAACAATTTTTAAATATTTGTATTAATACATACATTAAATAATAAATTCTATCATTATAAACATTTTTAAAAATATTTGAAATAATATATGAACATACACAAACATATGTATTAATAATAACCTAAAATCATTATTTGTATGATTATAAAAAAATATGTTTTCAAAAAATCTGAATTAACAAATAAAAAAGTAAATATTTATATTAATAAAACTTTAAAAAAAATTAATGATTATATAAAATTTATAAAAATTATTATTAAAAGATTTGAAATATTTGAATTATTAAAAATCATATTTTACATTAAAATTTAAAATAAAATAAATTGATATTTATGGATAAATAAATTGATGTTTTAATTACATCCAAAAACTTTTCATGAGTTATAATAAAAACTTTTCAAAAGTACCTATTAAAAGAATACTTTAGGTGTTTTTAAGTGTTTAAAAAAGTTTTTAAAAATATTTCTAATGATATTTTTTTGTCCTTAACACACTTAAAATTATTTTTAGCCCTATTAACACTTTTGAAAATTACTATGACCCTAAGTTGATTTAAAATAAGTTTTATTATTGCCTCTAGTAAAATTTACAAAAATTAAATTATTGAGTAAATAATTAGAGTAAAATAAAAATAAAATAATAAATATTATTAAATTTAAAATAAAATTTGTATTCTTAAAATAATAAATAAATAAATAAAATATTAATATTATAAAATTTAAATATGTTAAACATGATCGATAACCTAATATATTTTCTATGTAATACTTGTGTATCATCGATTTTATAAGAATCTTAATGCTTTTCAAGTTGATAATCAGTTTATGTATTATTTGTTGAGTCTATTCAATTGATGGCATCATCTTGTTTAGCTAGGTTTGATTTTTTGTATTCTTCTAATTATAGGGCACATTGATCAAATATTCAGTGTCACTCAAAGGTAAATGTGCAGTTGAAGAAATCATCTCTTATATGCGACATAGATTATAGTTAGAATTTGTTTAGTGGTATTTTTCTGTCATGTGACTGTTGCTCTATTTCCAAATCAGCATTATCTTGGCAAGAAAGATATCAACTATCATGAGTTGGCAATTGTGAATCCACTCTATAAAACTAATTACAAGTACCGGTCATAAGTGACAAAAGATTATATTTTCAAATCCATTGTGCATTTGCGAATCCACTCTCTATTATTATTAAAATGTTTGGATTGTTTTACACTTGCATTAAACATGTAGCAGGTTGGTATTTTCACATAGTTATATATGTCCATCCGTGCATATAAGCTTGGTTAAGGATCACAGAAAGTAGAGAAGAAATGCACAAGAGATTAATGTGGGCTACTGTGATTTTATATTTGATTGCATTGTATGACTATAATTTTGCTTGATTATATTAGAAATATGTTTTGATGAGAGTGGTGTGATTGAATTATAACATAATAGGATCGGATTCATATCTTACGAAGGTGAGTCTGCCCATGAATTCGAAATGTGATCAAAGTCTTATGCACTTCCCATTTTCGCAATGTCATCACTACTTTGAAATTGACAGGCAAGAAATACAAATTGAGCAAAGCAAATGTATGCAAAGTATTAGGATAAGAACGATGAGGCTTGATGCACTATGATCAAAAGACTCACTTTTAGATCAATGGAAAGCTCAAGTTTCACTACTATGCCATCTCAAGCTTTACTGCGTACATAGTAATCCACTTTGGATGTCATGTTAAAGTGAACTCGGCCACACAGCTATACAAAATATGTCAGCTAAGCATTGAGGTAGCCAAAGTTTTGACCCACCCAAACCACAACGTGACTAATCCATATTTTTAAGATAATCAAAAGGATCATACATGGAAGAAACGATTACTCATTTGAATGTGTAGGAGACTCAAGAATAACCACCATAGCCTTTGAGTTCTGTTGTGATGGATGGGTCCCAACAATTACATTATGAGTACCAAAGTGAAACCAAATATATCTTCATTCTATTCTCTCTTCTTGGTGGATGATCATTGAAAGGATCTCTATTTAAAGGATGGAAACCTAAATCAGATCTTTCATCATTGGTAGATGTGTACCTGAATAAGGAGATCAAGTTAAATGGGTTGATCACACATAATCTATTAGCGGATAAGATTAATGAAGCTTTTGCTCTCATGAGAAAATGTTGTTCATGTTGTAGATGCTACGAGAAGACATGATCAAAATAAAAGTAATAATCCTAGTTCATATATATTAATTTTTTCTCTCACTCCTTGAAAGCTTGTGAAGGAGGCTGACCAGATCAACAATGGATTTCCATGTGGGGTCATCAATGTTGTTAATTTGTTACTTTATTTTGTTACATATAGATGTCGGGTATCCTCTTGTATTGTCAATGACAGATGGAAAAAAATAGATATTCTAGTATTAAGTGTGGTTGGTGATACCAAAGAGAGTAAAAGTGTGACACATGTTTCTGTTGACACAAAAACTTCTATCCATTGGTCTTTTGGTGTTAACACTAAAGAAATAGAAGATTTCTTCATGGAGGAAGGTAGGTAATTATGATTTTGTCTTACTGCCAAATATTACTTGGGAAGTTAAAGATTTGGTAAATTTGTGAGATAGTGTCTAATGTATACTTTTTTGTCAATTTGAATGTAATCTATAAAACATGAATATAAATATATACATATACATGTTAAAAAAAACAAAACAGGGTCAATGAGATTTCTTTACTCTATGTGACGGCACTATTCATCTCTCTTGCCTAATTTTGCTGTACATTCTAGTAGGAGGCCCAAGCTGCTAGTTGTAGGACAATAGCTGATGCAGACAACTACCTGCTATAGAAGAAGAAGTTGCATTTTTTTTTCGAGGATGAAAAGATGATCCCTTCTGAGCAGTGCTTCATTGGATATCTTAATGGTTTGAATATGATGGACTCTTATGGAGCTCAACTGCTTTTCTAAATATGTAAGTATGACAAAATCTTGGCACCACTATTGCATCGATCTCGGCTCTGACAGGAGAAGAGAGAACTGAATTTGGTGGGGGACCCACCTTGATTCTCATATTCGTGAATGGTATCTATATTGACTAAAGAGTCTAGGTAGTTTTGATATACGACTTTATCTCTACTCAATGGAGTGTCTAATCTAAAAAGCATCCTAGGTGGGCAAACAACTCAACCTCATTCATGTCACATGGTGCATATTTTTTATTCTATTTTGCTCGAAGTAGCATCTCTAATTAATGAAATATCATTCTTGTTATTTCTTGTTCTTGTCAAATTGAAGGCATAGTGGAACGACTAGATTATAAATGATGGGATTTCATTAAAAATTGAAAATGCAAAGAGTTTATGTGAATGTTATGTTGGATAAATTATTAGTGTTTTTGTTTTTTTTGTGGGTATTGTTCATTAGGTATGTGTTGTGTCAAGCTAAGGTTTATGCATGCTGTGTCATTTGTCAAAGTCATATGTCTTGGAGCCTACCTTTCACCTCCAATTCAGCAAGATTTTGCTGTAATTAATCTATTTGGCCCCAATTTCTGTGTATTCTACTAGTGATACCTTAGAAATCATAATATGTTCTATTTATAGTGGCTATTAATATTAAGAATGCAATTTTATGGTGATGATAGTTTAATATAGACCTCCTAATATACCGATTAGGAAGTGTGAGACTTCTTGGATATAAGAAGAGAGAAGAACTAAAGCTAAACCTACAAGGAATTAAGTAGAAGTGTGAGTTCATGGAAAATTAAATCATTGCATAAATATGATATTTAAATCAACATCTTCCACACACACACACACATATATGTGTGTGTGTGTGTGTGCACGCATGTTTGTGTGAATTCATGTGTGCATGTCTGTTCACACATGTGTGTGTGCACCCCCATGCATGCACGTGTGTGTGTGCACCACCGTGCATGCACGTGTGTGTGTGCATGAATGTGTGTGTATATATATTATTATTAAAATTTTTGGATTGCTTTACTCTTGCATTAAACATGTGGCAGGTTGATATTTTCATATAATTATGCATGTCCATCCATGCATATAAGCTTGGTTAAGGATCACAGAAAGTAGAGAACAAATGCACAAGGGATTGATGTGGGCTGGTGTGATTTTATATTTGATGGTATTGTATGATTGTAGTTTTTTAATGTTTAATATTGTGTATGTTGTTGATATCTCCATTCAATTTTTTTCTTTTTTTAGCTTTTAGATTATTTAGCTAGTGAAAATTCAAAAGTTTCGAAGAACTCATTTTACTTGAATTTGATTGCTCATACTTCATTCACCATTACTATTGCAATATGTAAGCTTGTTTTTCTATTCCCTCATTCCTCATATTACTTTTATGTGTTTCTCGTTCCTTTGAATGTAAAATACACACTTGAATTAATCTATCAGTTGTTTTTTATTATTTTTTTTGTGGCTCATTTGTTTATGTTCACCCTTTATTTATAGACAACTAGTTGGTAATATCTCATTATCAAATTATTGAACTAGATGTGTATGTTCTAATTCTAATTTGTGTAAATATTAATGTGTATGTTTGTTTGTAATATAAATAAACAAGTAAAAATCATATCTAGTGAGCAAGGCTCCTGCTTTGATTGAAATTTGGGTGATATTCATATCTCAACAATCTTATCCTTAAAAATTATATAATTTATATATGTTAAGTCTCGAACCTATGGCATATCATCCTTTGATGTACATCACGAACCTAATATGTTTGTTTGTAATCTAATTATAAAACATAAATTAAATAGTTTTGAAAATTCTTTGTTCTGCAAGAACTTAATTGGAGTAGTAATATGTTTGGTTTTCATGTAATTTCCATATTGTAGAATTTCTCTTTTTGTAATTTCATAGTTATCAAGTGCTGCATAATCATCTGGCTGAAAATGATTTACTATTGGCATTCATATATAATGTACCAGCCACATAAGTGTGCATTTCTATTTCTTTTGAAATGCATTTGTTTTTATAATTAGCTGGTTCGAGGTCATTAATGATGAGGTATTCATGGTAGAATGCATTTTTTCTCATAGAAAAAGAAATAATAGTTATAAATAATATTAGCTTCATTTGAAGGAAGAAATGCAAGAAATTAAAGAAGTGAATTATGAGATGAAAGAAATTAAGAATGTAATGCAATAGTAGATGTCTTATATGAAGTCGTAGTTAGTGGACTTGACGTGAGATATAGCATACCGAGTTCCATCAGAGAAACCTTATAGGAAAGGCTAGCATAAATGTACCTGCTAATAATGAGGATGATGATTTAGGTTAAAATAATTTTATACCTATGTTATGTTTTTATTTTAACTATATAACTATTGTATCAGAATAATGTATGAACTACTTTAGCTCTTTTTAAATTATAAAAAATGGGTTATAGTATATGTTTTTATTCAATTTAATATAAAAATTTTAAAATATGTAATCAAATATTTTGTAAAAAAATAAAATTGTAAAAATAGTTTTGGAATGAAATGGCTAGATATTTTTTTCTCTCTAATTTAGCTAGGGATTTTCGATATATATTCCGTCAAAAAAATTAATTACTAATCTTAATTACAATCAAAATTAGCAAGGTAAAAAATATAATTAGATATGGAATGTTCGTCATTCAAAAGATTGCTAAGGAATTTTTTTTCTCATTAATATTTTGTGATGAGCATTTTAGCATGGAATAATTTTTATTGTAAATCCATCGCTATTCTATTTTAATGACGAAATACGTACAAATAGTTGGGGATATTTCCCTAGCTATTTTGGTTTTTTTTGTAATGGATAGATAGATAGACAATTAAATAGATATAAAGATTTATAAATATCTTTATAAATAAATAGATAGATAGATAGATAGATAGATAGATTGATTGATTAATAGATAGATAGATAGAGAGATTAATTGATTGTTAAATAGAATGATAGACAAATTGGTAGACAGATTGATATAAAAATTGATAGATGATTTGATAGAGAGTTTGATAGACAAATAGATAGATAGATAGATAGATATACAAAAAGATAGATAGATATATAGATAGATAGATAGATAGATAGACAGATAGAATGACAGAGAGATCGACAGAATTTTAAATAGAGAGATAGATAAATAGGTAGATAGATATATAGATAGATAAATAAATAGAAAGATTATTAGATAGATAGATAGATAGAGAGAGAAATATATATATATATATATTAGATAGATAGAAAAATAGATATATAGATAGATAGATAAATACATATATAGAAAGATAAAGAAATAGATAGAAATATAGATTGACAGACAGATAGACAAATAGATATATAGATAGATAGATTGATTGATTGAATGATAGAAAATAGATAGACAGCTAGATAGATAGATAGATATATAAAATGATTAATAGACTGAATGATTGACAGATTGATAGAGAAATAGATAGACAGAAATATATACAAATAGATAGATAGATATATAAATATATAGATAGATAGATAGATGGAGAGATTGATAGAATTTTAGATAGAAAGATAAGTAGATTGATATATAGATAGGTAGAGAAATAAAAAGACTAATAGATAGATATAGTGATAGTTATTCATATATATATATATATATATATATAGACATAAAGATAGATATATAAATAGATAGATAGATAAATATATAACGAGATATATAGATAGATAGAAAAATCAATAGATAGATAGATAGACCAATAGATAGATCGATAGATAGATAGATAGATTGATAGAAAATAGATAAACAACTTGATATATCGAAAGATATACAGATATATAGATAGATAGATAGATAAATAGATAGAAATAGAGATAGACATATAGATAGATAAATCAATCGATCGATAGAAAGATAGATAGATAGATAGATAGATAGATAGATACACAGACATGCAGATAGCTATATAGATAGATAGATAGATAAATAGATAGATAGATAGATAAATAGATAGATAGATAGACAGATAGATAGATTGACATAAAGAAAGATAGAAAGATAGACATGCAGAATACATAGAAACAAAAGAAAGATAGACATATAGATAAACATATAGATAGATAGATAGATAGATATAAATAAATATATAGATAGATAAATAAATAGATAAATAGCCATATAGATAATGAGATAGATTGACAAAAAGATAGACATACATAGATAGATAGATAGTTAGTTAGTTAGTTAGATAGATAGATAGATTGTATAGTTAGATAGATTGTTAGTTTGTTAGTTAGAAAGATAGATTGTAAATATAGATAGATAGATTGTATAGAAAGATAGACAAACAGATTGACAGATATAAAGTTAGGAAAATAAACAGATAGAAATATAGATAGATATGTAGATATATAGATAGATAGACATATAGATAGACAGATAGCCAGTTAGGTAGGGAGATAGTCAGGCAGGCATGCATACATATAGATAGACATACATACTTACAAATAGATAGACACACAGACTAACAAACAAATAAAAAAATAGATAGATAAATATATAGATAGACATGTAGTTAAATATATATTTATACAATTTGATATATAGATTGATAAGATATTCATAAATAGATAGATATCCAAATTGATAAATAGAATGAAAGATATTTTGATAAATAAAAAAATAACATATTGATTGAAAAAAAAGATAGATAGAGAGATAGACAGATAGATAAATAAATAGATAGTTGATAAATAGATTGATAGATATATAGATAGACAGATAAATAGAGATATATATATATATATATATATATATATATATATAGATAGACAGATAGATAGATAGATTTATAGACAGATGGATAAATAGAATGATAGATAGATAAAAAGATTGATAGAAAAATTGATAGAAAGATTGATAGATAGATTGAAAGACAAATTGATAGACAGATTGAAAGACAATTTGATAGACAAATTGATAGATAGATTGATAAACAGATAGATAAATAAATATAAAGATATATAGAAAGATAAATAGATAGATAGATTAACATATAGATAGACAGATAGACAGATAGATAGAAAGAAAAATTGATAGATAGATAGATACACAAATAGATATACAAATTGATAGACATATAAATAAAGATATAGATAGATAAAAAGATGGAAACTTAGTGAGACTAATAAATAGACACATAGATAGACAGATACATAGATAGATAGATAGATATATAGATAGACACATAGATAGACACACATACAGGTTGACAGATAGAAAGAAAGATAGATAATTAGATAGATAGATAGATAAATAGAAAGCTAGATAGATAGATTCATAGATAGATTCATAGACATATCGATATATAAATAAACATATAGATTGACATATTGATAGATAGATTTATAAATAGATTGAAACTTAGTTTGATAGAAAAATTAATATATAGATAGACAGACAAATTGATAATCAGATATATAGATAGATTGAATGACAGATAGATATACAAATATATAGCCATATAATCAAAAAGACAGATAGAAATATAGATAGATAGATAAGATAGACAAACATATAGATAGACAATTTGATAAAAAGATTCATAGAAAAATATATAGACAAATAGATATACAGATAGTATAGACATTTTGATGGACAGCTTGATAGAATGATTTATAGATAGATTGATATAAAGATTGATATACAGATTAATATATAGATTAATAGGTAGATAGAATGATCGATAGATATATTGATAGATTGATAGACAGAAGATAGATAGATAGATAGATAGATAGATAGATTGATTGATTGATAGATAGACAGATAGAAATAGAGATAGATTGATTGATATACAAATTGATAGATAGATAGATAGACAGTTTAATAGAATGATAGATAGATAGACATAAAGATAGTCATATAGATAAATAGATAGATAGATAGATAGTTATATAGAGAGATATATAAATAGACAGATAGTTAGATATATACGTGTATATATAGATTGATATATAGATATACAAATCAGATATATAGTTAAAATAAATAAAAAGATAGACATAAATATAAATATATAAATAGATAGTTAGATAATATAGATAGATAGGTAGATAAACAAAAAGATAGACATATAAAAAGAAATTTATTTAGATAGATAGATAGATTGATGGATAGATTGTTAGATAAATTCATAGATAGATAGATAGACAGATAGACAAATTGATAGTTAGATTAATAAACAGATAGATAAATTATTGATAGATAGATTAATAGATATATTTATTAACAGATAGATCGATAGATTTAGAGTCATATAAATTGACAAATAGATAGATAGATCGATAGATTTAGAGTCATATAAATTGACAAATAGATAGATAGACAGATAGATAGTTAGACAGAAACATAGATAGATAGATAGATAGACAGACTAATAGATAGATATTTTGATTAATAGAAAGACTGATAGATAGATATTTAGATAAATAGATAGATTGATATATAGTTAGATCGATAGATTGATAGATAGAATGAAAGATAAATAGATAGATTATTTGATAGTTAGAGTGATAGAAAGATTTTATAATAGATAGAGAGATAGACAAATATATGTATAGATATAATGATATAAAAATAGATCGATAGATTATTTGACAAATAGATAGATAGATAAATAGATAGAAATATATAAAAATAGATAGATAGATATACAAATAGAAAGATAGACTAATATATTGACTGATAGATAGACTGATAGATAGACTGATGGATACAAATAGATAGATAGATAGACTAATATATATATATATAAATAGATAAACATATAGATATAATGATAGATAGAGAGATAGATAGACAGATCAATAGATATACAGATAAATAGATAGATAGATAAATAGATAGATAGACAAATAGATAGATAGATAGATAGATAGATAGACAAATATCTAGACAGATTGATTGAGAGATAGAGATACTTATAGATAGACCGATAGATAGACTAATAAATAAGCATATGGATATAAATAAATAGATAGAAATATAGATAGAAAGATAGACTTATAAATAGATAGAGAGATAGACTTATAAATAGATAGAGAGATAGTTAAATAAATAGATATTTATATAAATAGATAAAAAAATCGATAAAAAGATAGATTGATACGTAGATATAGATAGATAGAAAGATAGATACATAGATAGATCGACAAATAGATAGAGAGACAGATTAATTATTTGATTAATAGATAGATAGACATAAAGATAGGCATATAGATATACAAATAAATATACTTCTAGATAGATAGATATATATATATATATATATATATATATATATATATATATATATACATACATATATATAGAAAGATTGAGAGACAGATATATAGGCAAATAAATAAATAGATAGATATATATATTGATAGATAGATAGATAGATATATAAATAGACAAATAGATAGTCAGAAATAAAAATAGATAGATAAATAGATAGATCGATAAATAGATAAATAGATAGATAGATACATAGATAGTTAAATATATAAATAAATAGACAAAAAGATAGATAGATGGATATATATATATATAGATAAAATGATAGATATACAGATAGATATTCAGATATATAGACAGATAGATACACAAATAGATTGATTGATTGATTGAAAGATTGATAAACAAATAGATACACATATAGATAGATAGATTGATTGATTGACATATAGATAGACTAATATATAAATAGACAAATAGAGAGATAGATAGATTGACAGATAGATAGAAAGATAGATAGACAGATAATTAGGTATATAGATAGATATATAGATACATAGATAGATAGAAAGATAGATAGACATGTAGATAGACAAATAAATAGCTAGATAGATAGATAGAAAGGTAGATAACTAGTTAGATAGATAGAAAGGTAGATAACTAGTTAGATAGATAGATAGACAAATAGATAGATTGATTGATTGAGAGATTTATAGATAGATAAATAGACAGATGATATACATATAGGTAGACAGATTAATAGATAAATTGATAGATAAATTATTAGAAAGATTGATAGATTGATTGATAGATAGATTGACAGATTAATAGACCTATAGATATATAGATAAATAGAAGACAAAATAGATATATAGATATATAGATATATAGATAGATAAACAGATAGATAGAACGAATGAAAGATAGATAGATAGATATACAGATAGATTGACAGAAAGATATATAGATAGTTAGATAGATAGACCGATAGATAGATACATAGATAGATAGATAGATAGATAAATAGATAAATAGTTAAATAGATAGATAGATAGATAAAGAGACAGATAAGCAAATAGAAAGACATATACATATATAGATAGATAGGTTGATAGATAGATAAATAGTTAAACAAATAGAAAGATAGATAGATAAATATATAGATATACATATGGAAAGACATAGATAGATAGATATAAAGATAGATAGATAGATAGATAGTTAGTTAGATTGATTGATTGACAAACAAATTAATAGATATATTGATAGATATTTAATTAAATAGATAAATAGATAGATTGATTGAATTATAGAAAGATAGACAAATAGATAAAAAAACAAGCAAATAGATATATATAAAGATTGATTGATTAATTAATTGATATATTCATAATATTTTAGATAGATAGATAGATAGATAAAAACATAGATAGACATATGCATTGTCCTTTGGCTAGAAATAAAGACAGATTGATTGACTAATGCACAATCTAATGGTTATGCAATTGCCTGAATTTTTCTTAAAAAATTGAAGTAGAATTGGTTAATTTTTTATGGGGTAACAAAAATGGCAAACTAAATCTTTATTGGATTAAATGGAAAGACCTCTGCTACTCAAAGGAAGAGGCGGGTCTAGGTTTCACTAGGCTAAAGAAGATAGCTGAAGCATGGGTCTGTAAAAGATGTGGAGTATAAAAGAGAATAATAATCTTTGGGCATCATATGTGAGGGCAAAATACCTAACTAATAATGATACTAATAGGATAAAATTGATTTATAATGAATCTCAAATTTGGAACAAACTGTAAAGCAAAAAGAAGTGGTGGATAACCACTCTATACTTACTAAATATGGTTGGAAATGGAAAATAAATGAATAAGGCTTATTTTCTTTAAAATCGGCCAAGAATCTGGTTAGGAATATAAAGCCTAAAATATGTTTATTTGAAAGGTGTTGGAATAACAATAACCAGCCGAAAATATGTTTATTTTTATCGAAAGCCTTTCTAACATCACTCCAATAGAAACTCTGGATCATCTCCTTTCACAAGGGAGGATAACTCCAAAGATATGGGAAATATTTGAAAAAGAAATGAGTATAAAGCACAAAAATTAAATACTCAAATATAGAATTTTTTAATGGATGAGGGGGCCAATTCTTGATTCAGTATACAAATGGCTCAATAACTTTATTCCACCGATGATAATATGGTGTATTTGGAAATCCAGAAACAACAGTAGATTTGAGAATGTTGAAATGAATGAAGAAGATATAGTAAGAGATATTAAAAAAGAATTAAAATGCATTTCAAAAGCTAATCCTTTAAAACATATAGCTTATTTAGAAAATAAAGAATATATAGATAAGTAGCACTTAAGGTATCAAAAGCCCAAATCAATAAGCTTTACTAGGTTATGCTAGAACAAACCTTTTAAAGGCTAAATTGCATTCAATACGGATGGTAATTTTAAAAGAGACATAGATGCAGCAGGAGGTGGAGGAATTTAAGTGATTCCGATGGCAAGATGATTTGGGCAATTACTAGAAAATTGAAAGCTAATTCTCGTATACAATCTAAAATCTAGGCACTCCTGTTTAGTTTAAAAATATGCAAAGATAGGAAAATAATGAACATCCAAATACAAACTAATTCTCTAATATTAGTAGGTATCATTAAAGGTCAAAAAGTGCTTTGGAAATATATAAATGATATAGATGAAATTATACAACTATTACATGAATTAAACTGTAGTATAATGCATATATCTAGAGAAGTAAATCAAGTAAGCGATAAGCTAGCTAAGAAAGGTAAAAAAATAGGAGATCAGGACTTCGAGACACATAACATGCCTACAAAATATAGAAGCATACTTATACTAGACGAAACAGAATATCCTATATTTAGGAAAGTTAACATTTAAAAAATATTTGTAAGTAGCTTAATTGAAATTTAAAATATGTAAGACTTCATTAACTTTTACATAGCTTAAAGATGTAATAAATTAGATCGTATTCGTTGATGTTTAGATTTTCTACATGGATAATGAAGATTATCCCATGTTACATATGGAGGTTTGATGAACTTCTAGAGGGAAAAAACATTATGTAGATTATCATTTTCAGTAAGAGGAAACATTTTGCAGGGATATTGATTTTTGTATCCTAGTCCTGAGGGATTCTTGCATGTTTTTTTGGATGAATCATTGCAGGAAAAATCACTACAAACTTATATTTTAAATTCTTTTCTCTTGCAATTGTCACGGTCATAGATGATGCACAAAGAAGATGAGGAGAAAGATATATATTGTTGCTGGCTTTTTCTGAAAAAATAGATACATTAAAGTGAGGGTGTTAAAGAGATGTAGTAGCAAAAACTATGCAGATAGGCTGCTTAAGCAGAAAATATTGCAGAAAGCTATCAGGAAACAAGGTTAAATAGGAATGGTTTGTTTGGATGTTGTTTGTGGTCTGTGCGGGTATTAAAGAGTAGGAAAATAGACATAAAGATCAAGCAGGTAGAACACATAAAGATAAGATGTACGCAGAATATACAATTAGAATGCAAAACTAGACAGATAACATTAGTAGACTAAGTGTACAACCAGAAAGCATAATCAGACATAACACATATTATTAAGATAATAGAAAAGGCAAGTAGGAAGAATGTTTAAAGAGTAGACGCTAGCAAAAAATTAATAAAGTGCTGACAGATAGAAAGATCAGCCACCTTCCTTACTAGGAGATCAGATTCAAATTTTATATTTGACACATTAGAATAAAAAGGATACTATCCAACTTTTTTATTTTTTTATTTTAAACATAAGGGTGTAAAAGGGCAAAGGCTAGTACA
>JAREIK010003083.1:0-42500 GCA_029783825.1 Sapria himalayana | reverse complement strand
CATAGACAGATAGATAAATAATTTGAATTACATATTGATAGATAGATAGCTATGCAGATAGATAGACATATAGATATACAGATAATTTTGACAGACAGATAGATACATAGATACATAGATTGATAGATAGATAAATAGATAGATAGATAGACAGATAGATACATAAAAAGATAGACAGATAGTCAATTATACAAATAAAAAGATAATAAGATAGACAGACAAACAACATATAGATAGTTAGACATATAGATTGATAGATTGATAAATGGATTGATAGATGGATTGAAAGATAGATAGATACATAGATAGATATACAAATAGATAAACAAATTAAAATAAATATTGATAGGTAGAGTGATAGAGAGTTTGATTGCTTGCTTTATAGACACATTGATAAATGGATAGATAGATATATTGATTGATTGACACATAGATAGATTGATTGAATGATAGACAGATACATTCATAGATAATTAAATATATATATAGAAAGATTGATAGATAGATAGATAGATAGACTAATAGATTGAATGATTAATTATTAGAAATACAGAAAATAGATGGATAAACTAATAGATTGATAGATTCTTAGATTTTTAGAAAGATAAATAAATAGATAGACAGTTAAATAGACAAATAGAGAGATAAATAAAGAGATATATAGATAGTTATAACGACAAATAGATAGATAAATATATAGAGAGAGAAAGATAGATAAATATATAGATAGATAGATATAAAGAGATAGATAGATATCCAGAAAAATATTCAAATAAATATACTAATATATAGATATATAAATAGATAGCTAGATTGATAGATAGGCAGATAGATTGACAAAAGGTTATATAGATTTAAGGTAGCAGATAGACATATATATAGATATTTAGATAGACAAGAAGATAGATAGATAGATAGATAGATAGAAAAAAAGAGTGATAGATATATAGATAGATTGAAATACAAATTTATAGAAAAATGTATAGTTAGATAGAAAGAGAAATTGATAAACTGATAAATAAATATACAGATAGACAGATATATTAATAGATATATAGACAGATATATTGAATGATTATTAGATAGCTAGATAAATAGATAAATTGATAGACATATTGATAGACAGATAGATGCATGGATTGATAGATAGATTTATAGATAGATAGATAGACAGACATATATATATATATATATATATATATATATATATATATATATATCCATAGACGGATAGATAGACAGAAAGATAGATGCATATATATATATATATATAGATATATTCATTTATTGATAAATTTATATATAGAATGATAGATTAACAAGTAAATCGATAGATAGTTAGATAGATATATAGTTAAGACATATAGATAGATAAATATATAGATGACAAGTAGATAGATAACAATATATATATATAGACAGTTAGATAGATAGATAGATAATTAGATAGATAGATAATTAGATAGATAGATAGTTAGATAGACTGATTGATAGATAAATTATTAGACATATACATAGATAGAAAGATAGACAGATAGATAGATAGATCGATAGATTACTAGATATATAGATAGAAAGATACAAAGTTAGATAGATATATTGATACAAATATAGATAAATCAATTGATTGATAGATGTATAGTTAGATAGACATATAGATAGATAAATAGACACGCAGATAGATATATCATTTAGATAGATAGATATATAGGTAGATAAATAGATAGATAATTAGAAAGACAAAGAGATACACAGACAAACAAACATAAAAATAGAGAAAAATATCAATAGACAAACAAATAGATAGATACACAGACAGATAGACATTTAGAAAGTAATGAAAAAATATTGATTGATAGATGGATATATTGATAGATGGATAGATTGATAAATAGATAGATAAATAGATGGACATATTGATAGATAGATTTATACACAGATTGATAGATAAATTAATAGACAAATTGATAAGCAGAATGATAGATAGATTGATAGATATATAAATAGATAGACTATTATATGGATAGATAGATTAATAGATTGATAAATAGATTCATAGATAAATTGTTAGATAGATTTATAGATTTATAAAAAAAATAGATATATACATGGTTTGATAGACAGTGAGTATGAAAGTTTATTAGAAAAATAGATAGCTTGATAGATATACAAATAGATAAATAGATAGATAGACAGATAGATAGACAGATAGATAGACAAACAGATAGACAGATAGATAGACAGACAGATAGATAGATAAATAGTTAGATAGATAGACAAATAGATAGACATATACATAAATATATAGATATATAGGTGATATATAGATAGATAGTTAGAAAGATAGATAGATAAATAGTTAGATATACATATTGATAGACAGATATATAAACATATTGATAGCCAGATTAATGACAGATAGATAGATAGAATAATAGACAGATATATAGATAAACAGACAGATAGACATATGACAGATAGATTGACAAATAGATAGATAGATAAATAGACAAACTGATAAATAAACAAACAAACTGACATATAAACCAATATAAACAAAGATAGATATATAAACTTATGGGTAGAAAAATTTATCGATTGATTGATAATTATACAGATAGATAGATAGATAGTCAAATAGATAGATTGATAGACTAATAGACAAATAAATAGACAGATAGATAGACTTATAGATATACAGATAAAAGATAGATAGATAGATAGATAGATACAAAGATAGATAGATTGATTGATATCTAGATAGATAGGTAGACATACAATTAGATAGACAAATACACATATATAAAGATAGATAGATAAACAGATAGAAAGATAGATTGAAAGATAGAAAGATAGATACACATATTGATATATAGATTGGTAGACATAAAGCTAGATAGATAGATAGATAAATAGATAGATAGATTGATAGATAGATTAATAGATAGACTGATAGATAGACTAATTAATACATATAAAGATAGTTATATAGATAGAAAAACAAACAGATATATAGATAGATAAACATATTGATAGACATATAGATAGACCCATAAATTGACAGACAAATAGATAGATAAATAGAGAGATAAATAGAAAGACAAATAGATAGATAGATAGAGAGATAGAGATCGATAGATAGACAAACAGATAGATAGATAGTCAAATTGTGACACCCAATGCACATGGCGTCCCATTCCATTTCATCAACAACAAAATGTGAAATAAAATAATATTTTCTCAAATGTAACATACATTTTTTTCCATTTTATTTGCTTAGTGGAATAAAAACACAACCTTTTATTCAGGCAACAACAGGTTTTCCTTCATATGTGTGATCCCACATGTGGGTCTATCATCTATCTTCTACCTGTACCTGAAATGTGTTGCACAACAAAGTGAGCAAAGCTTAGTAAAGGTAAACTCTTATAGGGCTACTCCATATCTAAATGCATGTAAAACATCATGCACATATATATCAACACCCACTCAAATACTATGTTTATATGATTGAAATTATGGCTGAAATATTTATATGCCCATATTCTTGAGTCCCATCGACTTCCTCACACATGTCGAAGCCAAATGTAATATATTATATATAGATATGTGTGTGTTTGTGTGTGTGTGTGTGTGTATTTCTGCATATATATATATATATCTATAAAAATATTTATTTTTTTTCTAATTATTGTGAAAAATATGGCTCTCCTCCAAAAAATAATATTGGAGATTCTCCGAACAAAATATGCTTTCCTTGGTATTACTCCAAGAAATATGAACCTCCTCTTAAAAACTATATTGGATATTTTGCGATAAACTATTTTTTTTGGTTATTTTTCAAAAATCACCACATAACTCAGCCTTGAAGTTGTCCCAATTCGAGTTTACATATTTATAATAGCCATGCTTCTGAAAAAAATGCTACACAACTCAGTTAGGACATTGTCCCAATTTGAGTTCGCAAATTACAATACATATACCTTTATATGTATATATATATGTATATATATCATGCACCCACCCATTTACATGGAATTTTCCCGTGCACATGAAAACCAAATATGCCATTTACAATTAAAAATTAAGTTCCAGACACATTTATAACAATCCAAATCCAATACACATTGTAATATATTTTACTAACCAAAACATAAAAAATGTTCACCAATTTACCATTCCCAATGTAATTTCTAACTATTCGAATTAAAAAATAAAATATGATCATTTATATCATTTAAATAGAAAAAAATTTGGATAGGTGAAAAATACTACCACTCAGAATATATTATAAAAACTTTATAAATTTGATATCAAACTAAAAATCTCATCATATAGAGCAACTTTATTTCTTGGATTATTTTATTCCAAAACTAGTTTTAATCCATTATGATCAAAAGAAAATCAATGAATCTTTTATTTTTTTTCCTTTGCACTATTTCTCTCTCTTCACGATGTATCTTTTTATTTTTTTCCCATCATCCCGTTTTTCAGATTCCCATAATTTTTTAATTATTATTTTATTAAAATAATATATTAAAAAAAATTATAATTATTTTTGTTATGTTTGATGCTTGTACCACGCATGTGCATCCATGTGCTGACGACGTAGCATGGTCTTTCCTTTTTCATTTTTTTTATTTAGTAATTATTCTAATAATTATTTAATTAATTAAAAAAACAAAAATCTAACTTTCTCAGAATTTAATGAAATTTCTATCCATAACTATATTTTCTAAGACGAATTCAATAAAGAAAACTATTTTATAATCAGGGTTTTAAAATTTTCAGCTTATTTTCATATAGTAAAATTGCCATTTTGCCAAATTTTTTCAAAAAAATCATTTTATTTATTTATATATTTTTTTTCTTTGGGATTTCATATAGATAGATATACAAATAGCTAGATAGATAGATAGGTAGGTAGATAGATAGATAAAATAGATATACAGATAGATATAGAAATAAATAGACAAATAAATAGATAGATACAAAGATAGATAGATAGATAGAGATATAGATAGGTAGATTGATAGATAGAAAGATAGACAAATAAATAGATACATAGATACACACACACACACACACACACACACACACAATGAAATTTAGATAATCATAGAGATAGATGGATAGATAGATTTCTAGATACATAGATATAAAGATAAATAGACAGATTGATAGTTAAATAGATAGACATATAGATAGACTTATTGATAGATAGATTGATAGACAGATAAATATAATGATAAAGAGATAGACTTATGGATATACAGATAGACAGATAGATAGATATATAGATAGATTGATTGATAGATAGATAGACAAATAGACAGAAAGAAAGAAAGACAGATAGATATATAGATATATAGACAAACAGATAGACAGATAGACATCAAAAAGAAAAATAGATAGATAGATAGATAAATAGATAGATAGACAAATAGATAGATAGAACGATAGTTAGATAGATATATAGATAGATTGAGAGACATATAGATAGTTAGATAGACATATAGCTAGATAGATAGATTGGAAGAAAGATAGACATATAGATATACAGATAGATAGAAACACTTATTGATTAATAGTTAGATAGACTAATAGATAGATAGACATATAGAAAGATTGATAAACAAATATATAGATAGATTGATAGGGCAGATTGATATACAGATTATAAAGAGAGATAGATTAATTGATGGATAGATAGATTGATCGACAGATTGATATATAAACAGAGAGATATATTGATAGAAAGATAGATAACCAAATAGATAGATGAAAAGATAAAAAGATAGATAGATAGAAAGATAGATTGATAAATTATTATAAAGAAAGATAGATAGATAAAATGACTGATGGATAGACATATAGAATGATGGATAGATATATAGACAAATAGATAGACAGATAGATGGAAAGATATTTAGATAGAAAGATAGAAAGATATATAGATCAATATATTAACATAAAGATATATAGACATACATATTGGCAAGTATACAGATAGTTTTATAGATAGATAGATAGATAGATAGAAATATAGATATATAGATATACATATAGATATATAGATAGATAGATTAATTGATAGATATATATATATATATAGACAAATACATAGATAAACAGACACATAGATCGGTGGATATATAGGCAGATAGACAAATATTAAAATTGACAAATTGATAGATCGATAGATAGTCATGTAGACAGATAGGCATATAGATAGTAGAGAGATAGATAGACAAATAGATAAATAAAAAAAAGAAAAAAATAAGTCAAAAAATAAATAGATAGACAGATAAACAAATTGACAGATACAAAGACACACAAATAGATAGATAGATAGTTTAATAGATAAATTTATAGACAAATTAATAGATAGATTGATATACAGATAAATAGATAAATATATAGATAGAAATATATATAGATAGATATATGAACAAAAAATCAAATATATAGACAAATAGATAGATAGATAGATAGATATATAGATATATAGATTGATAGATAGACAAATAGATAGATAGATAAATAGTTAGATAATTTGTAAATATATAGAAAGATAGATAGATAAATAGAGAGATAAATAGACATATAGATAGAAATATAGATTGACAATTAGATAGATAGATCGATAGTTAGAAGATATATACACAAATAGATAGGCAGTTAAATATCAGATAGATAGATATAAAGATAGATTAATAGATAGATAAATAGATAGACAGATCGATAGATAGTTAGATAGATATATGGATAGATAGATAGACAAATAGATAGAAATAATGACAAAAAGATAGATAGATAATAGACAAATAGATATACAGATAGATAGATAGATAGATAGATAGATAGAGAGATAGATAGAAAAGTAGATAGATAGATAGATAGATAATCTGATAGATAGATAGACAAACATATTGATAGACACATAGACAAACAAATAGATAGATATACACACAGATAGATAGACATAAAATATATAGATAGTTAGATAGATAGTTAGATAAATAGGCAGATAGATATAGAGAAAAACAGATAGATTGGCAGATAGTTAGACATTTAGATAGACAGACATATAGATAGATAGATAGAAACAAAGATGGATAGATAGATAGATAGACTGATAGATAGATAGAATGATAGATAGATAGATAAATAGATAAATAGTTAAATTAATAAATAGAAAAATATACAAATAGATAGATAGATAGACAGATAGATGGACAAGTAGAAAGTCTAATAGATTGATAAATATATAGATAGATTGATTGAAAGAAACACAAACTAACACACATATTGAAATATAGAAAGATAGGTAGACATACACACAAATTGATAGACATACAAATAAATAGATAGACATATAGATAGAAAGAAATATAGACAGATAGAGAGATAGATAGATAGACAGATTAATAGATATATTGAAAGATAGATAGATAGATCGATAGATATAATATTGATAGATAGATTGATAGACAAATTTATAGAAAGATTGATAGAGAGATTAATAATGATATTGATAGATAGATTGATAGAAAGATTGATAGATAGAAAGATTGACAAGTTATTAGATATACAAATAGATAGATAGATACATAGATACATAAATAGTCAGTTAGATAAATAGATAGATAGAGAGTTAGAAAAATAGATAGATAGTTAAACAAAAGATAGGCAGATAGTTACACAGATAGATAGACATATAAATAGATAGAAACGCAGACAGATAGATTGACATATATATTGACAAATAGATAGATAGATCGATAGATATATAGATAGATAGATATATATATATATATATATATTGATAGATAGATAACTCGACAAATATATAGACATATAGATAAATAGTGAGACATATAGATAGACAAAAAGATAGATTGATAGACAGATAGATTAATAGATATATAGCGATACATATATATAAAGTTCTAGAAAGATAGTTAGACAAAGAAAGAGATCGATAGACACATAGATATATAGATAGATAGATAGACTGATATAAAGTCAGATAGATAGACAAATATATACATAGATATATAGATAGATAGATAGATAGATAAATAGATAGATAGACAGATAGAAAGATAAATAGATAGACAAATAGATAAATAGATAGATATAAAAATTGATAGATAGAAATGTAGATAATTAGACATATAAATTGATTGTTTGATTGATATATAGATAAATAAATAGAGAGAGAGAGAGATATATATATATATATATATATATATATATATATATTGATAGATAGATAAATAGACATAAAGATAGATAGATGGATAGACATTTAGATATATAGAGAAATAGTTAGATAGATAGATAAATAGACATATATAAAGATATATAAATAAATAGATAGATAGACAGATAGATTAATTAATTGTTAGATAGACAAATATATAGTCAATATAGATACACAGATTGATAGAAAGATATATATAGAGATAGATAGATAGATATATAGATAGATAGATAGATAGACAAATAGATTGGCAAAAAGAAATATATATTGATAGATACATATACAGATAGATTGATATATTAATAAATAGATAGATAGATATATATATATATAGATTGATTGATCGATAAATAAAGAAATAGATAGACAAAAAGAAAGATAGATAAAGAGATTAAAACATAGATTGACAAAAATATTGACTGATAGATAGATAGATAGACACACACACACACACACACACACACATATATATATATATATAGTTAAATATATAGTTAGATATATAGATAGATAGATAAATAGATAGACTGATAGATAGATATATAGATTGTTAAATAGATAAATACATAACTCGATAGATAGATAGATAGACAGACACACAAATTAATAGACATATACAATTTATAAGATAGATAGATTGATTGATTGATAGACATATAGATAGATAAATTGATATATAGAAACATAATTAGACTGTAGATAGACATGCAGATAGATAGATTGATTGATTGATGGATAAACTGATACATATACAGAAAGATTGATTGACAAATAAATATACAAATAGAAAGAAAGATAGTTAAAAAGATATATAGATAGATAAATAGATATAAAAATAGATATAAATACAAATAGATTGAAAGATAGAAAGATATATAGATAAATAGATAGCTAGATTGATAGGTAGAGAGATAGATATAAAGATAGATAGATATATATTTACACATAGATTTACATATAAATAGACAAATAGATAAATATATAGATAAACAGATAAATAGATAGAAAGATTGATAGATAGAAAGATAAATAGATAAATATATAAATAGATAGACTAATATATAGATAGATAGATAAATAAATTAATAAATAGACAGTCAGATTGAAAGATAGTTCAAAAAAATATAGACAGATAGATATATAAATAGATAGACATATATATAGATATAAAGATAACAAGAATGATAGAAATATTGATACATAGATAGATGGATAGATATATATATATATATATATATATATATAGAAAGAAAGAAAGAAAGATAATTATAAAGTTAGATGGATAGATAAATTAAAAGATAAATAGATATATAGAAAATAGACAGATAGATAGACAAATTGATAAACAAATAGATAGATATACAGATAGATAGCTAGATATATAGATAAATAGACTAACAGATAGATAGATATATACATAGATAGATTGATAGATAATTAGACAAATATATATACAAATTGAAAGATAGATAAACAAATAGATAGATAGATAGAGAAATAGATAAACAAAAAGATAGATAAATTGATAGATAGATAGATAGTTACATTGATAGTTAGACTAAAAGAAAGACAAATAGATATATAAATAGATTAACTAATAGATAGATTGATTGATTGATAAAAAGAATGATCGACAGATAGATATACTTATAGATTGATAGATTGATAAATAGATCGATATATAGATAGTTATACATACATACAAATAGATAGATATATATATATACAGATAAATAGACAAATTTATTGATATACAGATAGATAGAGAGATATATAGAAATACATATAGATAGATAGATAGATTGATTTATAGATAGATAGATAGAAAGATAGACATATAAATGCTTAGATAGTTAGACAAAAATATAGATACATAGATATACAAATTTATAGACTAATAGATAGATAGATAATAGATAGATAGATAGAAAGATTAAGCGAATGATCAACAAATAGTAGACAAATAGATAGATAGGTCAATAGATACATATACATATAGATAGATAGTTAGATAGACAAATTTATAGACAGATAGATACACATGTAGATAGACAAATAGATATATAGAAAGATAGATAGTTAGATAGTTAGATAGTTAGAAAGATAGACAAATAGATTGATTGATTAATAGACTAATAGATAATTTGTTAGATAGATAGATAGACAAATAGATATATGGATTTATAGATTATCAATAGACATATAGTTAGACTGATCGATAAACATAAAGATAGATATTTAGATAGATAGATAAATAGATAGATATATAGATAGATAAATAGAAGATAGATAAATAGTTAGATAGATAGAAAGATATGTAGTTATTTTGTTAGACTTATAATTATACACATAGATAGATAGATAGACAGATATATTAAAAGACAGATATATAGTCGGATAAATTAAAAATTTGAAATTTGGATATATTGAAGGATAGATAGATGGATAGATAGATTTATAGATAAATAGATAGATAGACAAATATTTAGATGGATAGATAGATAGTTACTAGATAGATACATAGGCAGTTATATAAACATATTGATAGAGAGAAAGGTATTTAGATATATAGATAGATTGATAGATATATTTATAATTAGATTGATAGATAAATTGATAGACATTTTCTTAAATTGATTGATAGACAGATATTTGATAAATAGATAGATTAATTAATAGATTGATATATAAATAGATACATAGATAGATAGATAGGTATATAGATAGAAAGATAGAAAAATATTTAGATAGGCAGATAGATAAACAAATAGATTCATAGATTTATAGACAGATAGATAGATAGGTAAATAGATAGATAGATAGATATATAGACATATAGACATATAGTAGAAAGATAGATACATAGATAGATAGAAAAATAGATAAATAAAAAAATAGATTGACAGATATATAGATAGATAGATAAATAAATATATATACAGATAGATAAAAAATAGATTGATACATATATAGATAGATAAATAGAGGATAGATAGATAGATAAATATATAGGCAGATAGATGGTTAGATAGATAGATAGGCAGATTGGTAGAGATATAAATAGAGATAGATAGATATATAGATAGAAAAAAGACATAGATCGACAAATAGATAGCCAGACAGAAACATATAAAGATAGACAAATAGATAGACAAATAGATATACAAATTGTTAGATAGATAGAAATATAATTAGATATATTGATAGACAAATAGATATGCAGATGGATAAACAAATAGATAGACATACAGATAGATAGATAAATAGAGAGATAGTTATTTAGATAGCTAGATAGACAAATTGATAGATAAATTTATTAATAGATATATAGATAGATTATTAGATATATGGATAAATAAATAGATAGATAGATATATAGACATTTAGATAGGTAGATAGTTAGACTAAAAGATAGACAAATATTTAGATAGATAGATAGTTAGTTAGTTAGATAGATAGATTGTTAGACTAATAGAGAGATAGATAAATAGATAGATATATAGAGAGATGGAATGATAGACGTATAAAAAAAGTTAGATAGTTGGATATATAGATGGATAGATAGACTAATAGATAAACATATATATAGATATATGTGTGTGTGTGTGTGGATTGATACACAGATAGATAAATAGAGTAGTAGATTGATAGATATATAGGTTGGTAGATAGATGGACATATATATAGATAGATAGATATTTATATTGTTATATGAATTGAAAGATAGTTTGATAGACATATTGATAGGCAGATTGATATACAGATTGTTAGATATATAGATAGATAGATTGATTGATTGATTGACAAATAAATAGATAGATAGATCGATAGCTAGACTTATATATATATATATATATATAAGATAGATATATAGATTGAAAGATAGATAGTTTGACAGATATATAGTTTGACAGATAAATAGATACTTTAAGAATATACATATATATATACAAATAGATAGACGAACAATATAGATTGATAGGTAAACAAATAGATAAATAGTGAGATAGTTAGATATGTATATAGATAGATAAATATATACATATAAATAGATAGCTAGATAGACATATAGACACACATAGATAGACAGATATATAGACAGATAGACAGACAAATAGATATATATATATATATATAGACTAACAAATGGGTAGAGTGATAGATAAATAAATAGAAAGATGGATATACAAATAGATAAACTTACAACTTGACAAACAAATAGATAGACATTTAGACAGACACATTGATAGATAATTAGTCAAATAGTTAGATAGATAAATAGACATATAGATAGATAGAATTTTTGACAGATAGATAGACAAATAAATAGAGAGATAGATATACATATAGATATATAAATAAATAGATATACAAATAGATAGACTGATAGATAATAGAAAAATAGGTACATAGATAAATAGATATATATACAAAAAACTAATTAGATAGATAGATAGACAAATAGATATATAGCAAATTAGATATATAGATAAATAGACATACAAATAAATAGATTTATTGATAGATAGATTGATAGATAGATTGATAGATAGACAGATTGATAGATAGATAAATTGATATATAAATTATTGACAGATTAATATACATATTGAAAATAGATAAATAGACACATTATTAGAAAGATAGATAGACTGATAGATAGAGAAAGATAGATATATAGATAAAAAGATAGATATATAGATAGATAGATAGATAGATATAGTGACAGATAAGTAGATAGATAGATAGACATATAAAAGTACAGATAGATAGATAGATAGAAAAATAGATAGATAGATCAAAAGAAAAATAGATAAAAAGATAGATATATAGATTTTTAGATAGTTAGATAGATAAATACATAGATAGTAAGAAAGGATAGATAGATATATAAACAGATAGAAAGATATAAAATTAGACAAATAGTTAGACCGAGAGATAGATAAATAGATAGACAATTAAATAGTTATATTGATTGATAAATAAATAAAAAGAGAAACAAATTGATAGATAGATAGAAGTAAAGATAGATTGATAGATAAATAGATAGACAAATAGATTAACAAATAGATAGATAGATAGATAGATCGATAGACAGACAAATAGATAAATAGAAAGATAAAAATATTGATAGATAGATATATAAATAAATAGACAAACAGGCAGATAGATAGAGAGATATATAAATAGATAGTTAGATAGATAAATTGATAGACAGATAGATTGATAGGTAGACAAATAGATAGACAGATCGATAGACACATAAATAGACAGACAGACAGATAGATATAAAGATAGATAGACATTTATAAAAATAGCAAATAGATTGATAGACTGTAATACAAATATATAGATAAATAAATAGATAGATAAACACATAAACAAATAAAGATATAGACATATAGATAGATACAAAGATAGATAGATAAATATATAGACAGATAAACAAATAGAGAAATATATAGTTATATAGATAGAAAGACAAATAGACAAATTGATAGATATATAGACAAATAGATAGTTAGATAGATGGATAAATTGATATATACACAGATAGATAGACAGATAAATAGATAGACATATAAAAAGATCGATAGATAAACAAATAGTCACTTATAAAGATAGAGAGATAGATAAATAAATAGACAGATAGATTTATAGATAAATAGAAACATAGCATATAGACCGATAGATAATAGTCAAATCGATAAATAGACATATAGATAGATAGATAAATAGACAGACAATAAATAGATAGATAGATAAATAAATAGATATATCGAGAGACAAATAGATAGATAGATAAATATATAGATAGATAGTTAGATAGAAAGATATAAAATATAGAGATAGTTATATAGATAGACAGATAGTCAGACAAATAGATACATTGATTGATAGAAAGACAAATATAAAAATAGATATATAGACAAATAGACACATTCACAGATAGATAGGAAAATAGAAAGATCGATTGATATATAGATAGATTGATAAATAGTTTGACAAATAGGCAGATAGAAAGATAGATAGAAGATTGACTAATAGTTAGTAAGCCATATAGAATGTTAGATAGTTAGCTACATATATAGATTGAAAGATAAACATATAGAAAGTTATATAATTAGATAGATAAACACATATATAGATAGACAAATATATATATATATAGATGTACAGAAATAAAGAAAGATAGATTGATATATAGATAGATAAACATATAGAAATAGTTACATATATAGATATTTAGATATATAAATTTATAAATATATAGATAGACTAATACATAGATAGATTGATAAATAGACAAATAGATAGATAGATAAAGAGACAAAGTGAAGAATACATAGATAGCATAATAGATATAAAGATAGATTGATAGATTGCCATTTTGACAGATATACATATAGATGGATAGAGAGCTAGATAGACATATTAATATATAGAAAGATAGATAGATAAATAGAAAAATTGATAGATCGACAAATAAATAGAAAGATATATAGAGATAGACTAATATATAGATATATGGATATAACAATAGGCAGATAGATATATATCCAAATTTACAATTAAACTTATAAAATGATTTACAAATAGTTTGATAGTCTTAAGATAGATATACAGATTGATATATTGAAAAAAAGATAAATAGTTAAATAGATATATAGATAGTTATATAGATAGATATTTATGTAAAATAATATACATTTAGACACATAGACACATATAAACATAGATACATAAAGATATAGATACATAGATAGATTGAAATATAGACAAATATATAGATATACAAATAGGCATATAGATAGATATATAAATAGACATATAGACAAATATATAGATAGGCAGATAGATTGAAAGGTAGATAGAAAATAGAAAGATAGATTGATAGATAGATCATAAAATTGATAGATAGATAGTAAAATAGAGAGATAGATAGATATACATATAGATAGATAGACACAATGATATATAGATGGAAAGAAAGATAGATATATAGATATACATATAGATTGATAACACAATGATAGATAGATGGAAATAAAGATAGATAGATAGATATACAAATAAATAAATAGACTAATAGATAGATAAATAAACAGTAAATTAGGTTTATAAATAGATAGATAGACAGATAGGTAGATAGGCAGATAAGTAGATAATCACATATAGATAGACAAATAGACACATAGACATCTAAATTGATATATAGAGAAATAATAAAATAGATAGATTGACATATAGATAGATAAATAAATAGATAGACAAATAGATAGATAAGTAGGTAGACAGATAGATAGACATATATTGATACAAATATAGAGAGATAAAATGATAGTCATATAGATTGAAAATTAGATATGCATATAGACAGATAAACAAATAGACATATAGATATATAAACATATAGTCAGATAGACAGAAAGATTAATAGATATATAGATAAATATATGATAGAAAGATAAATAGATAGATATACAGATAAACAGATAGATATATTTATAGATAGGTAGATAAATAGATAGACTGATTGTCAGATTTATAGAAAGATAATTTGATATTTAGATAGATACATAGATACATAGGTAGATAGATAGAAAGAAAAAAATATATACATATAGATTGATAGAAACATAGATACATAGACAGATAAACAAATAGATAGATAGATAAACATATATATATATATATATATATATATATATATATATATATATATATATATAGATTGATAGACATATATATAGATTGATAGGCAAACAAACAGACAGACAGACAGATAGATATATAGATAGTTAAACTTAAAGACAGATTGATATAGATCGATATATTGTTAGAAATATTGAAAGATATATAGATAGATTGATAGATACATAAACACATAGAAAGATTGATAGATAGACAAATAGATAATTAAATAGATAGAAAGATAGACAAATAGACAGATAGATAGAGAGATATATAGACATATAAATAGGGAGACTGATATATATATATATATATATATATATTGATTCTTAAATAGATTGATATACAGATAGACAAATATATAGATTTATAGATGCATAGATAGAAATATAGATAGAAAAATATAATAATATAAAGACAAATAGATAGATATACAAATTGACAGATAGATAGATGACAGATAGATATATATACAGATAGGTTGATGGAAAGATATAAATATATAAATATAAAGATATATAGATAGACAAATAAACACATAAACACAGACAGATATACAGATATATAGATATACAGATATAAATATAAATATATATAGATATACAGATAAACACATAGACACATAGACACATAGACACATAAAGATATAGATATAATTATAAAGATAAATAGATATACAGATAGATAGATAGAATGATCGATATATAGACAGATAGACACATAAACACATAGATGCATAACAAGATCGATAGATAATTAGATAGACAAATAAATAGATAGAAATATTGATAGATTGACAAATAGACAAATAGTTGAATAGTAAAATAGATAGACATAAAAATAGATAGAGAGATAGACAAATAGATAGATAGATAGATAGATAGGTTGTAAGACAAAGAGATAGAAAGAAAGATAGTTAGATAGACATATAAATAAATAGATAGATAAATAGATATATAGGTAGGTGGATAGATAGATAAACAAATAGATAGATAGTAAAATAGACAGATAGATGGATAGATAGATTCACAAATAGATAGTTAGAAAGATATATAAACAGATAGATAGATAGATAGGCCTATAGGCATATAGACAAATTGACACATATACAAATAGAAGAATAGATTGATAGATGTATAGATAGACAAATTGATATATAAGAAGATTGTGAGATAGATAGATAGATAGATATATAGATCAATAGATAGATATAGATATAGGCGAAGGATATATAGATCAATAGATAGATAGATTTAATGATAGATAGATAAACAAAAATGTAGTTAAATAGTTTGATATATATATATATATATATAGAAATATAGACAGTTAGATAGTTACATAAATAGATTGAATAAAATATAGACATTTTGACAAAAGATAGATATATAGATAGAAAGATATTTAAATATAAAAAAAGGCAAATAGATAGATCGACATGAAGACAAATAGACAGAAAGATGATGCACAAATATATAGAAAGATACATAGATAGTTAGATACTTAGATAGATAGATAGATAGAAAGATAGAAAGAAAAACTGATAGTTTGATACACTAATAGGCTCATAAATAGAAATATAGTTAGTTAGATAGAAAGATAGTTAGACATATAGACAAATAGAATGAAAAATATACAATGATTTATGGAAAAAGATAGATAGAAAAATAGATAGATAAATAAATAGGCATATTGATAGATATATAGATAAATAGCCAAATAGATAGATAGACAAATATATAGATAGACAGAAAGATATATAGCCAAATTGATAGATAGATAATTAGAGTGTTATACTAAAAGGCAACTAGAGCGAGAGATATATCGACAAATAGATACATATACATACATATATATATATATATATATATATATATAGATAAATAGATAGCAAATAGATAGATAGAAAAATTTACAGATAGATATATATATATAGTCAGATAGACTGATAGATAGAGAGATAGATAGACAGATAGTTAGTTAGTTAGATTGTGATATAGAGAGTTAGATAAATAGATATATAGATATACATATAAAAAGATAGATAAAAAGACAAATAGACATATAGAAAGATAGAGAGATAGATAGATTGACAGATAGACAAATAGACATATAGACAAATGAAAATATATATAGATTGACATATATATAGATTAATAGACATAAGGATAGACAAATAGATAGCTAGACAAATAGAAAAATAGTCTTATATATATATAAATAGATAGCAAATAGATAGGTATATAGATAGATACATAGATAGATAGATAGATTGATTGATAGAAAAATTGATAGATAGACAAATATATAGATAGATAGACAAATATAAAGATAAACAAATAAGTAGGTAAATATGTAAACAAATAGATAGAAAGATAGGTAGATAGAAAAATATATAGATAGATATATATATAGATAGTCAGATAGATAGACAGATAGATAAATATATAGATATATAGATTGACAAATATATAAATTGACATTAAGCTGATAGTAAGATATCTAATTTGACAAATATACTTATAGGCAGATAGGCAAAAAGTTAGGAAGCTTGATTGATAGATAGACAGATAGATAAATATTTAGATAGATAGATAGATAGGATGATAGATATATAAACACAAAGAGAGATAAAAATAGAGACACATTGACAAATAGGAAAATAGACACATATACACATAGAAAAATACACTAATAAATAGATAAAGAAGTAGATAGACAGCATATGAATAGATAGACAAATAGATAAATAGATAGATACTCAAATAGAAAGATAAACAAATAATCAAATATATAGACATATAGATAGATAGATAGATGGATGGATGGATGTATGGATAAAAAGATAGACAGATAAATCATCATAAAAATAGACAGATAGATATATAGATAGATAGACAAATAGATAGACAGATAAATCATCAAAAAAAATAAACAGATAGATAGATAGACTAATAAATAGATAGATAGATAGATAGATATACATATAGATAGATATACAGTTAGATAGATAGATAGATAGATAGACAAATAGATATATAAATTGATAAAGAGATAGACACATTGATACATAGTCAAATAGACAAATAGATATATAAATAGATAAAGAGATAGACATATAGAGACAGACAAATAGACAAATAGGCACTTAGACACATACACAAATAGACTGATAAATTCTTATAATGATAGATAGGCAAGCATAAGAATAGATAGACAAATAGATAGTAAGGAAAATAAATAAAAACAAAGATAGATATAAATAAAAATAGAGAGACTGACTGATATTCTGTTAGATAGATAGATAGACAAGTAGACATTTAGAAAGATAGAAAGATAGATAAAAAGACTAATAGACTAATAGATAGATAGACACAGAGATAGTTAGAAACATAGTTAGATATAAAGATAGCAAAGTAGATAGATAGAAATCTATATAAATAGAAAGATAGATAAATAAAAATATAGATAGATAGGGAGACAAATAGATAGATAAACAGAGAGTTAGATCGGTAGATAGTTAGATATAAAAAAAGATGGATAGATAAATAGATTTAATGGAAGTTAGATCTATAGATATATAGATATATAAATATATAGATAGACTAATAAATAGATAGTTAGAGAGAAAAATAGACAAATAGACAGACAAATAGGGATATAGATAGATTGATTGATAGATTGCCAATTAGATATATAGATAGATAGACATACAAATAAATAGATTGATAAATTTATTGATAGATTGTTTGATAGATAGATTGATAGATAGACAGATAGGTAGATAGATAAATTGATATATAAATTATTGAAAAATTAATAGACATATTGAAAGATAGATAAATAGACAAATTATTAGAAAGATAGACTGATAGATAGAGATAGATAGATTGATATATAGATAGAAAGATAGATGTATAGATAGATAGATAGATCGATATAAAGTATAGTGATAGATAAATAGATAGATCGATTGACATATAAAAGTACACATAGATAGACAGAAAGAAAAATAGATAGATAGATCAATAGACAAATAGATATAGAGATAGATATATATATATATATATATATATATATATATATATACTTATATAGTTAGATAGATAAATAGATAGATAGTTAGAAAGGATAGATAGATATATAGACATATAGAAAGATATATAATTAAACAAATAGTTAGACTGTGAGATAGATAAATAGATAGAAACTTAAATAGTTAGATAGATTGATAGATAAATAAAAAGATAGACAAATAGATAAATAGACAGAAATAAAGATAGATTGATAGATAAATAGATAGACAAATTGATTAACAAATAGAATTTACTAATTAGTCTAACTATTTACTAATCAGTAAATAGCTAGACAAACAGATAGACAAATAGATAGATAGATCAAAACGGTTTATTTTTTCAAAAAACGCTCTCAACTCTAGAGAGAGAAATTTCCACTTTCTAGAGAGAGAAACTATCCATTGTTGCTCAAATCAAGCTCTATTCAAGGTGAGAATGGAGAAAACTGACTTATTATTAAACAATAAGTCATTTGCCTTGATTGTGAAAGGGACCGCGCCGATATTACGAACTCATGGGAACAAAAACGGGCTCCCGGTTATCATCTTCTCTGCTGAAGAAACTCGAAGGCTCTTAGAACCTTTCGAATACACACTCATCGGTAAGTTCTCCCACGGCAGGCCTCGTGCGATTGGAATTCAGAAATTTATCGATAATTTAAAGCTTAAGGGGAAGGTGAAGTTCACTAACTTCGACGCCAAAATGTTGTGTTGCAATGCTCTCTACTGGAGGATCAATATCGCCTATGGAAGCGGGGTTTATGGCAAGTGGACGACTTCCTCATGCGTATACTGTAGTGGACAAAGGATTTCACTCCTCTGGAAGAGGCGCCTATAGCCCCGGTATGGTTTACATTGCCGTTTCTGTCATTACATTTATTTTCTGAAACTTCTCTCTATGCGATATCGTCGTGTTTGGGAAAACCCATGTTACGGGACGAAGCCACAGTAGCCATGTCAAGGCCGAACAAAGCTCGTGTATGTGTCGAGGTCAACCTCTTGACTAAGCCGCCTGACAAGCTATGGATAGGTAGTGGTGAAGGTGAATAGGCCGAGGGGTTTTGGCAAACAGTCATCCCCGAAAGCCTTCCTTCCTACTGCCTAAGTTGTAAGAGGCTCGGGCAAGAAAATATATCGTGCAAGGTAGGGGAAGATGAGCAGAACAATGGGCAGTGACATGATGGAGGAGGTAAGAAGGTAATGCAATGGATAAGGAAAGAGGAGGCCCCTCTTCACTAGCAAAATACCCAGCCGAATCTGGACAGTGGAGGTATTCCATGTTTTTCAGCAGATTACTCAAAGAATAATCAAGAAGAAGTAATCCCGACAGAGGTTAACTTGGAGATAGAGAAGGAAGATAGCTTAAATGAAGGATGTGAGGAAGTAAAACATAGGAGAAACATAAAAAAAGATCTAGAACCAGAATTGTATTGAAAGAAAAACTTGAAGATTATGGGTGGATAAACGAGGATCTTCTGGACTTCACTGAAGATGAATCGGTAATTTTTAGCTTTCCTTCAATTAATAAGGGTGATGTATCTCAAGAGGAGCCTGAGGTGAAAGCAAAGGATGATATACATATTTACAATGAAGATTGGGGGAATCTCTCAAGAACCCAATCTATGGAGGCCTTGAAGCAAATGGCCATGGTGCTTGGAAAACAGGTAAAATATAATGAGATTAGACATGAAATTACTCACACTCCTAAAATAGTAAGAAATATAAAGAAATACGCTAACATGACTTATGAATCCAAGTGTACAACTCGAGCTCATGCCAAATTAGGTTTTAAAGGATAGATGTCTATATTGGAATGTTAGGGGGGTAGCTAATAGCCCCACGATAAATAGATTAAGACTTTTAATTAAAGAACATAAAATATCATTAATGATTATTACAGAACCAATGGTCCTGCAAGATCAATTAACTAAATATAGTGAAATTTTAGGTTTTAATAAGGCTTACGCTAATTCAAATAGTAAACTTTGGATTTTATGGCATAATAAGCTGAAAATTGAAATATTAAAAGATACTGAACAGATAGTACACTTTAAATTAGATAAGAAGATAGATCAAATAATTTCAGTAGTTTATGCAAAAAATGACAAACAATCTAGGTTAGCTCTATGGGAGGAGATGAAAGATATAGCAAGTAGAAACTCTCCTTGGATCATAGGAGGTGATTTTAATATAATTAGAAGCCATCAAGAAAAGAAAGGTGGCAAACCACCGGATAAGGTAGCCATGAAACAATTTAATGACACAATAGCTATTACTAACCTAATGGAAATAGATTTCACTGGTTCGAGATACACCTGGTGTAATAACTGGCAAAAAAGAGGAGTCATCTGGATAGGATAATGTGTAACACAAAGTGGGTCACCTCACAAGGGACTACGGGGCTAAGACACTTAAATAGAACTTGCTCTGATCATAACCCACTGCTTATCACGATACAAAGGAACCAGGGTAATACGTCTAATTTTAAATTCCAAAATATGTGAGTAAAGCATGCAGGCTATGAAAGTCTCGTCAATGAGTCTTGGAAAGAGCCAGCAGAGGGCAAGCCGATGCAAGCTCTAACAATTAAGCTTCTAAGGCTAAAAGCCTGCTTAAAAACATGGAACAAAGAGGTTTTCGGAAAATTAAATCAGGAGCTAAAAAAGCAGAAGAAAAAGTAGCCAAGTTGGAACAAGATTTTGACTCCATTAATAATAATGAAACTCGGTTAGAACTAAGTAAGGCTAAAGGTGAACTAAGATTGAAATTACACATGGAAGAAATTTATTGGAAACAGCGTGCAAAGATTAAATGGTTAAAAGATGGTGACCGTAATACTAAATTCTTTTATAATATGACTAAAATAAAATCTCAAAAGAATAAAATTAAAGGTGTAAAAAATGAAGAAGGAAAATGGGTAGAATAAGAAAAGGAAATAGGAACTCTTTTTAAAAATTTTTTTGAAAACCAATTATGCAGTCAGTCACGTAGGACAGATAATTCGCTAATGCATGAGATTATGGCAACCATTACGGAAGCCCAAAACCATTTAATGGAATTGATCCTGGAAGAACCAGAAGTTAAAGAGGCAGTTTTTAATCTTGATAAAGAGAGTGTAGCAGGACCGGACGGTTGGAATAATTATTTTTTTCAATCAAACTAGCACACGGTTAAAACTGAGCTAGTCCCTGCAATTGCAAGTTTTTTTGTAGGTGCAGAAATACCAAAATCACGGGCAAAATCTTTTATAGTATTAATTCCAAAAAAAGAATCGCCACAAAAATACGAGGATTACAGACCTATAAGTTTATGCAATGCTATTTATAAAATTTTAGCAAAAATATTACAAAATAGACTAAGCATAATTTTACCTTCAATAATATCTCAGGAACAAATGGGTTTTGTCAAAAATAAATTAATGATCGAAAATATAATACTTGCATCAGAAATGATAAAAGAAATAGGAGGTAAATCAAGAGGAAACAACTTAGTGGTTAAACTGGATCTATCGAAAGCCTTCGATAGAGTAGAATGTGATACCCTTTGTTTTGTGCTGAGAAGGTTCGGATTCTCTGAACTAACCATAGATCTAATATACAGATGCATTTCAAGTACTTGGGTAAGAGTGCTCGTAAATGGAAAGATAAGTGAGGAATTTAAACCAAATAGAAGTATAAGGCAAGGAGACCCGTTATCCCCCCTTCTTTTTGATATCTACTTAGAATTATTAATTCGAAACCTAAATAAGAGAATATCCAAAGGTAAAATAATGTCATTCAGACAACCAAGGAATACACCCAGAATAGGCTGTTTAGCCTATGCGGATGACCTTATAATTTTTACAAATGCTAGTACAAAGTCATTAATGAATCTTATGAATCTTCTTCAAATATTTGAAAAATAAATACGTCAAATCGTAAATAAAAGCAAATGTCAGTTTATGCTTGCTAAAAATGCAAAATTAGTAGATAAAATCAAAAATATCATAGGCTTCTCAGAAATTAAAGGGGCATTAATGTACTTAGGTTGTCCGATATATGAGGGGAGGTTGAAGGAAGAATATCTAACTTATCTTCAAGATAAGCTAAGAAAGAAAATAGCAGGATGGAAAGAATAGCTCCTGGGATTTGGGGGCAGGATAACGCTGCTCTCTCATGTTTTACAAAGCACACTAACACATATTTTATCAGTAATACATCCCCCTAAAAAATTTATTAAAAAACTTGAATCAGAAATGGCAAACTTCTTATGGGGTAAAAAAGAAGGTAGAAATAAATTACACTGGAAGGACGGGAAAGGAATCTGTTACCCAAAAGAGGAAGCAGGATTAGGTCTAATGAGCCTTTAGGACTCAGCCGCTGCCTGGGATTGCAAAGGCTGGTGGAGACTTAAAGAAAGTGATAATCTTTGGGCTAAATACATGCGGGCTAAATATTTAGATAATAAGAATAAGAGCCCTAAGAAAGCTTCGAACAGCTGGAAGGCAATAGAAAAACAAAAAGAGATAGTAGACTCACACTCCATGCTAAAGAAGAGTGGCGGGAAATGGACTTTAACGCCACAAGGAAACTTCTCCCTAAAGTCGGCAAAAGATCTGGTCAGAAAGAAAAAACCAGCTCAAAATTTATTCAAATGGGTATGGCAAGAAAACGTCTTGCAAAAAATGTGTTCCTTCACATGGAAGGCTCTAGTGAATGCTATACCGGTAGATAAGAATGTACAAAACAAAGGGATAAAAATGGCATCAAGATGTGAAGGCTGTTCACAAGCAGTTGAAACAACCGATCATTTATTTTCCAATGGGCCAATTGCAGCGGAAATATGGAGAGAGATGGAGGGGGAAAAATGAATAAGTAATAAAGATGATGGATTAATAGATAAAGTTAAAAAATGGGAAAGTGAAAATACGAAAAGCCCCACTAGAAAATGGCTTAATCAGAAATTACCGCACCTAATTATTTGGTGCATATGGAAATCTCGAAATAAAAGTAAATTTGAAAATAAAAGGATGAATTTAATAGAAATAATAAAAGATATTAGAAAGGAGATAAGTAATATATCAATAATGAAACCCATAAAAATAGAGGAAAAGAAACAAGAAAAGAAGCTTGAGAAAACATGGGATCTCACTTATAAAGTTATAAAACAGCAATTGGCTAAATGTATACATTGGAATACTCCACCGGTTGGCAAATTTTAACTTAATACGGATGGTAGTTTTAACAGGGACACTGGAATAGCAGGAGGAGGTGGGGTAATTAGAGATTATAAAGGGATAGTAAAGAGAGCTTTCACGAGATCTAGTAGAGCCTCTTCGGCCCTAGAATCAGAAATTAAAGCTTTGAAATCAGAATTAGAGATATGTAAGAAGCTAAATTTTAAAAATATAGAAGTTCAGGTAGACTTGAAATTATTATTCGAAATAGTAATTAACAATAAAATCTTATGGAGGTATGAAGAGGACCTAGAAGTAATTTTTAGCCTTTTAGATGAATTAAAGGCTTCAATTACACACATATATAGAGAAGCTAATAATCTAGTGGATAGCCTATCTAGAATAGGCTCTACTAGAGGAGATATAAAATATAACGTGGAATCCATGCCACATAAAGTAAAGGGAATAGCATGTTTAGATAAAATGACATTTTCTTATATTAGAACAAATAAGCAGCCTAGGAAGGTATGATAAAGACTTGATTTCCTGTTGGATTTTTGTGCTATTCGACATTGCAGGGGTATTTCTGTCCTTGCAAAGCAAGTCCAAAAGGAAAATAGAAGGCAAAAGGTAAGTGCTAGAATTTTTTCGTCTTGCAGGCAAGTTCACGCCCTACTGAAGTGAAACATCAGCCTTACCGACCCATGTGTTATAAAATTTCTGGGTTATCTTTGTTTTATTAGATGTTAAAGTTTCACACAAGGTTTGTGTTATTTTAATAGAAGTTTAAGGAATAGGAAGGGTGGAGGTTAAGTCAGTTTTAAAATAAACTTAGAATATAATTTTAGAATAACGAATCTAAAAAAGAAACAAGGAGGTTAGAATTATGTATGTGTTAATTTTGAATTTTTTTTAGCAGTGCAGCTCCGGCAGAATGGTGCACATGTATAAATATGTATCTGGATTCTCTTTGTAGGATGAAGATGTTAAGAAGGAGCCTTTTGTTTTTAATTCGATAATCTTGTGGATTTTATAGGTTAAATAATGAAGTTTATAGATACTTTGCCTTGATAAGCTCATATACCATAAGATGTCTATCACTGGGTATTGACTGATGCCCTTCCCGACTGATCACCTGGTCCTGTGGGTGATCACCTGGTGGCGGTTTACTTGTGATTGGTTGTGGTTAAGTTATCACTTAACAATTTAAAGGGAACAGCAAAGCAGTATAGGAATGCCAAAGTAAATGGGAGGGAACGAAGAAATTACAAATGTCTAACAAGGGACAAGGGTAAAAGGGTGATAAGTTATTTTGGAGGCGCGTTCGTTTTTCTCTTTGAATATTGCAGGCTCAGAAGTGTATAAAAGAAGAAGGAGCATGGCTGGAAATCTTTTGGATCTTCGTGAATAGCCGAGACACGGGGAAGACGAAAGATAGAGGCTGAGCACGGTGAAACTTCCGAATATTACAAAAATTTTAAATGAGAAGGTGGGCCGATAAGATGACCTGAAAATAGCAAAACGGGAACGAGCCGAAAATTAAATAAACTAGAGCAAAGCCTCTAGTTTATAATAGTTAAATTATATAGGCGAATAAATGTTTTATTTGAGAAAGTTTTTATAATATAATATGCTAGTTTGTAGATTTAAAATTAAGATGGGTGTAAGAGGGCTACGGGTAGCTATAGGTTGTAAAAATGGTATTTCTCCGCCAAAAGAGAGGGTTATCAATAATAAAATGAATTTTATAAAAAAAAATAGATAGATAGAGAGATAGATAGATAGATAGAAAAAATGATAGAGAGATAGATATATAGGTAGAAAAATAGATAGACATTTCGATAGACAGATAAATCGAAAGACATATAGATAGATAGATAGATAAACATTTATAAAAATAGCAAATAGAAAGATATACTAAAAAATAGATAGATAGATAAAAAGATATATAAACACATAGAAAAATAGAGATATAGACATATACACAGATACAAAGATCCATAGATAAATATATACACAGATAAACAAATAGACAAATATATAGTTATATAGATAGAAAGACAAATAGACAAATTAACAGATAAATAGACAAATAGATTGTTAGATAGATAGATAAATTGATATATAGATGAATAAATTGATATATAGATAGATAGATAGACAGATAAAAAGATCGATAGATAAACAAATAGTTACATAAAAAGATAGAGAGATAGATAGATAGACAAATAGACTGATAGATATATAGATAAATAGAAACATAGCATATAGACAGATAGATAATAGTCAGATCGATAAATAGACATATAGTTAGATAGATAAATAGACAGAAAATAAATAGATAGATAAATAAATAGATATATCGACAGACCAATAAATAGATAGATAGATAAATATATAGATAGATAGTTAGATAGATAAATATAAAGATATAAAGAAAGTTATATAGATAGACAGATAGACAGACAAATAGACACATACATAGATAGATAGGAAAATAGAGAGATGGATTGTTATATAGATAGATTGATAGATAGTTAGACAAATAAGCAGATGGATAGATAGATAGATTGATTAATTGACTGATAGTTAGTTAGCCATATAGAATGTTAAATAGTTAGCTAGATATATAGATAAAAAGATAAACATATAAAAAGTTATATAATTAGATAGATAGACACATATATAGATTGAAAAATATATATATATATATATAGACAGATATAAATAAAAAAAGATAGATAGATATATAGATAGATAAACATATAGATTGATATATAGATAAAAAAGAGTTACATATATAAATATTTATATATATAAATATATAGATAGACTAATAGATAGATAGATTGATAAATAAACAAATAGATAGACAAATAGACATATAGACAAATACATAGATAGCTAAATAGATAGAAAGATAAATTGACAGATCGACATTTTGACAGATAGACATATAGATGGATAGAGAGCTAGATAGAGATATTAATATATAGAAAGATAGATAAATAGATAAATAGACAAAACGGCAGATAAATATAAAGAAATATAAAGATTTAGATATATAGATATATAAATATAGAGATAGACTAATAAATAGATGTATAGATATATCAATAGGCAGATAGATATATATCCAAATTTACAATTAAACTTATAAAATGATTTACAAATAGTTTGATAGGCTGATAGATAGATATACATATTGATATATTGAAAGAAAGGTAAATAGTTAAATAGATATATAGATAGTTATATTGATAGATATTTATGTAAAGAGATATACATTTAGACACATGGACACATTTACACATAGATACATAAAGACATAGATACATAGATAGATTGATATATAGACAGACATATAGATATATAAATAGGCATATAGATAGATATATAAATAGACATATAGACAAATATACAGATAGAAAGATAGATTGAAAGATAGGTAGATAGATAGATAGGAAAATAGATAGATAGATTGATTGATCATAAAATTGATAGATAGATAGGAAAATAGAGAGATAGACAGATATACATATAGATAGTTCGACACAATGATAGGTAGATGGAAAGAAAGACAGATATATAGACATTCATATAGATAGATTGTCACAATGATAGATAGATGGAAATAAAGACATATAGATAGATATACAAATAAATAAATAGACTAGTAGATAGACAAATAAATAGTTAGTTAGTTTTACAAATAGAGAGATAGACAGATAGGTAGATAGGCAGATATGTAGATAATCACATATAGATAGACAAATAGATAGATAGACATATAAATTGATATATAGACAAATAAACAAATAGATAGATTGACATATAGATATATAAATAAATAGATAGACAAATAGATAGATAGGCAGATAGGTAGATAGATAGATAATTAATGGTACACATATAGAAAGATAGAATGATAGTCAGATAGTTTGAAAATTAGACAGATAGATAGATAGAAATATAGATATTTAGATAGACATATAAATAAATAGATAGATAAATAGACATATAGGTAGGTAGGAAGATTGATAGATATTCAGATTGACAGATAGATAGATAGTAAAATAGATAGATAGATGGATAGATAGATTCACAAATAGACAGTTAGAAAGATATTTAAATAGATAGATATATTGGCCTATAGGCAGATAGACAAATTGACACATATATAGATAGAAAAATCGATAGATAGATATATAGATAGACAAATTGATAGATAAGAAGATTGATTGATAGATAGATAGATAAACTAATAAATTGATAGATATAGATATAGATGAAAGATATATAGATCAATAGATAGATAGATTTAATGATAGATAGATAAACAAAAATGTAGTTAAATAGTTAGATAGTTATATAGATAGAAATATAGACAGTTAGATAGTCACATAAATAGATTGATTAAAATATTGACATTTTGATAAAAGATAGATATATAGATAAAAATATAGTTAAATATTAAAAAATACAAATAGATAGATTGACATGAAGACAAATAGATAGAAAGATGATATATAAATATATAGAAAGATAGATAGCTAGTTAGATACTTAGATAGATAGATAGAAAGATAGAGAAACTGATAGATTGATATACTAATAGGCTGATAAATAGAAAGATAGTTAGTTAGATAGAAAGATAGTTAGACAAATAGACAAATAGAATGAAAAATATACAATGATTTATAGAAAAAGATAGAAAAATAGATAGATAGAATTATAGTCATATAAACAAATAGATAAATAGACAGATAGATAGATAGATAAATAGGCATATTGATAGATATATAGGTAAATAGCTAGATAGATAGGTAGACAGATGGATAGAGAGACAAATATATAGATAGACAGAATGATATATAGCCAAATTGACAGATAGATAATTATAGTGATATAGTAAAAGACAAATAGAGGGAGAGATATATCGACAGATAGATACATAGACAAATATATAGATCAACAGATAAATAGATAGCAAATAGATAGATAGATAAAAAAATTTACAGATAGATATATAGATAGACAGATAGTTAGTTAGTTAGTTAGATAGTGATATAGATAGTTAGATAGTGATATAGATAGTTAGATAAATAGATAGATATATGTACATATAAAAAGATAGATAAATAGACAAATAGACATATAGAAAGATAGAGAGATAGACAGATTGACAGATAGACAAATAGACATATAGACAAATATAAATTTATATAGATTGATATATATATATATATATATATATATATATAGATTAATAGACATAAGGATAGACAAATAGACAGCTAGACAGATAGAAAACTAGTCTTATGAATATAAATAGATAGTAACTAGACAGATATACAGATAGATAGATTGATTGATTGATATAAAAATAAGTAGATAGACAAAAAGATAGATCGATAGACAGATATAAAGATAAACAAATAAGTAGGTAGATAGATAGACAAATAGATAGAAAGATAGATAGATCGATTGCTGGACGAAAACCCTTGCTGGACGAAAATTAGGCCATAACTCGGCGAAAAATCTTCTGCGGTTTCCTCTAGATTTCTCTCTCGCGTTTTACATTAAATTAACTGTTATGTGAATTGCTTCGTATATTGCTGTTTGATTTAACTTCTCTCGCGTTTTCTATAACATTTTCATCTTGCGAATATCTTGGGAAAACTGTTAATGTGGATAGTTAGGTGAAATATCAAGTAAACTGCTTAGTGAACTGCTATGGTATGTTAAATTTGTTAAATTTGTAAAGCCGGAATCCTTGTTTCCTCTTGCGTTTTTTTCTGTGTTTCTTTTTTTCTGTGTTTCTGAGCTAAAGGTTAAGAAAAAATGGATGATTCGGATCTTCTGTTCAACAAAAAATCATTCAGTTCAATCGCTAAGGGTACCGCGATTCTGTCCCCAACTTTTGACGCTAAAGAGGAGTCTCCTGCCGTGTTACTTACCGAAGAAGAGTTCCAAAAGCTTGAGGAACCTTTCAAGTTTACATTAATTGGGAAGTTCTCCCATGGCAAGCCGAGTTATGAAAAAATTTATGCTTTTATTACTTCACTAAAGCTACGGCAAGTTGTTAAAATAGCCATATACGACGGGAAGCACGTCATTTTTCAACTCAAGGAAGAAGACGACTTCCTGAGGTTATGGATTAGAGGGCAGTGGAGCGTGGCTGGATATCCCATGCGCATCCTCAAATGGTCGCCCGATTTCTCACCATTCGTGGAGCCTGCAAATGCCCTGGTTTGGTTCACACTGCCTAAGCTTCAATTACATCTATTTAGCAAACATTTTCTTTATTCTATAGCATTATGCATGGGTAAACCGTGGCTGATTGATGAGGCCACGGCTTATATGACAAGACCAAGTGCAGCTAGAATTCTCATCGAGGTTAACTGCAAAAAGTCTCCTCCAAAAAAATATGGGTTGGCAATGATTTAAAGCAGGGCTTCTGGCAGTATATAGTTCCAGAAAACATTCCAAAGTATTGTTTAAATTGCTTTAAAATGGGTCATGCAGAGGAGGCTTGCATGCTAACAAACATGAGGAAAATCCAAGTGAAGGAATGGGTAAAAAAAGATTACAGGAAGGGCGAGGTAGAGGAGAGCCGTGAGGAAGAAAAAAAGCCAGAACAAGAGGAGAAAGAGGGAGAATGGGCAAATGAGAAATCTGTCGAGGGGAGAGAAAAAGAAAAAATAAAGAATAAGGATAGAGATGAGTTGAGGAATAGGGAAGAGCTAGGAAGAGAGGAGAGAAGGATAGAGCTGAGAGATAATAACAACAATATGGAGGAGATCATAAAATGGCTAGATAAAATACCAAGGGAGGTGGAAGAAGTAGAAAGGCTAGGGAGGAAAAAAACAATACATAAAAGGAAGAAAGAACAGTTACAAAAACTTATAGACCAGCATGATTGGGATGAGGATGACTTGCTTTCTGAAGAGGAAATAGAAGCTAAAAGCTGGCCACTGTCCAGCAGCACCGATGAAGAATACAATTTAGTTCTGAAAGCACCAAAGGATGATTTATGGCTTAAAAAGCAGAAAATCAGCCATGCACCAAAAGACAGGAAAAAAGCATTAGAAGAAATCATTAAATTAAATAAGAGCTTGGAAAAGATAAATAAAATAATGAAGATAGAGCAAGCCCCACCGAGTACTAGTAAGGCTACAAGAAACACGAAAAAATATACTAACTCGAAATATGAATCGAAATGTACTACTAAAGCGCAAGCCAAGTACACTTTATTATGAACAGTTTATATTGGAATATAAGAGGAGTAGCGAACGCTCCTACAATAAACAGAATTAGAAATTTAATTAAAATATATAAATTAAAAATATTAATTTTAGCTGAACCAATGGTAACTAAAGATCAGATAGAGAAATACAGGATGAGGATAGGCATGCAAAAGGCCTTCTCAAATCACAATAGTAAATTATGGATTATGTGGAATAGCCCCATAGACATTGAAATTTTATTAGAAAATGATCAAATAATAAACTTTAAAATGGCTAAACAACCAGAGATTATTTTTTCAGCGGTTTATGCTAGTAATGTAAAAGAAAAAAGGAAAATGCTCTGGCAGGAAATGGAAAAAATAGCACTCACGAAATCCCCATGGATTATAGGAGGAGATTTCAACACAATTAGAAGCCCATCGGAAAAGAAGGGAGGCAGGACACCAAATCCGGGAGCAATGACTCAATTCAATGAGGCTATTGCAAATGCAAGTTTAATGGAGGTTGAATACCTAGGTACAAATTACACTTGGTGTAATAACTGGAAGAATAAGAAAATGATCTGGTCTAGACTTGATCGAGTGTTACTTAATACAAAATGGTTAGATGTTATGGGGGAAGTTAAAGTACAGCATTTAAGCAGAACTTGCTCAGATCACAGGCCGCTCCTGGTAAGTCTTCGAAAAAAGAAGGTAAGCCAGAAAGCCTTCATATACCAAAATATGTGGGTCTTACACAAGGATTTTGAGTCTATAGTTAAAAATACATGGGAAAAACTGATTCCGAGTAACCCCATGCAGAGATTGGGTCAAAAACTGAGAGCATTACGATCTGCTCTTAATAAATGGAATAAAGAAGTGTTTGGCAATGTGGCTATGAAAATTCAAGAGGCAGAGCAGAGAGCCATAACAACAGAGAAAGAATATGAAAATATACAAAATAAAAAAACCAGAACAGAAGTTAATAAAGCTAAAGCTGAATTAAAACTAAGAATGCACATGGAAGAAATTTACTGGAAACAGAGAGCGAAAGTTAAATGGTTGAAGGATGGAGATAAAAATACGAAATTTTTCTATACAATGGCAAAAATTAAGTCGCAAAGATTAGGAATAAAAGGTCTTAAAAAAGCTAACGGAGAGTGGGTTGAAAAGGAGGAAGATATTAAAATTGAATTAGAAGAATATTTTAAAAAATATTTAAGTGGGATAAATACAAATAGAAATTACACACTAATGGAGAAAATTAAAAGAAAAGTCACGCAAGAAGATAACAAAATGCTAGCTGAATTTCCTACGGAAGAAGTGAAGAATGCAGTTTTTAATGCAAATAAAGATAGTGCAGCAGGACCAGATGGCTGGAATAATGCATTTTTCCAGCGAAGCTGGAATATAATCAAAAAAGATGTTCTAGAAGCTATCAACTGGATATTCGCGGGTGTGGAAATCTCAAAAACATGGTCTAGCTCATACATAGTTTTGATACCTAAGAAAACAAATCCTCAAAAAGGAGAAGATTACAGGCCAATCAGTTTATGTAATACCATATATAAAATATTAGCCAAATTGTTACAGGAACGATTGAGCAAAATATTACCAAACATAATAGAGCCGGAACAAGCAGGTTTTGTTAAAAATAGGCTAATAACTCAAAACATTAATTTAACATCGGAAATGATAAGAGATATAGGGACTAAGGTCAGGGGTCATAATGTAATCATGAAACTAGATCTAGCTAAGGCATTTGATAAAGTAGAATGGAATTTACTTTGCTATATAATGAGAAAAATGGGGTTTTCAGAATTTTGGATAGATATTATATATAGATGTATATCTAGTGCTTGGATTAAAATTCTTATAAATGGCCAGGAAGGTGAAGAATTTAAACCAACCAGAGGTCTCAGGCAAGGGGACCCATTGTCCCCTTTTTTGTTTAATATTTATTTAGATCTTTTTATAGTAAACTTAAAAGAGAAAGTTAGAAATGGCAACATCTTAGCCTACAAACAGCCCAAAGATACGCCATTAATATGCTGCTTGGCATACGCTGATGACGTGATCATATTTACAAATGCCAGCAGCAAATCAATGGAAAACTTAATGGAGCTTATACAAATACTAGAAGAAGAAACAGGTCAAAAGCTTAATAAGAATAAATGTCAATTTCTGATAGCAGCCAAAACACCAGAAAACATTGCCCTCAAAATTAAAAGGTTCACAGGTTTTGCACAGTGTAAAGGAGCACTAATGTATTTGGGATGCTCAATTTATGAAGGAAGAGTAAAAGAGGAATATTTTACATTTTTACTGGATAAAATAAAGAATAAAATTGCCGGCTGGAAAGAAAACTTATTAAACATGGCAGGAAGAATCACACTAATTACCCATGTGCTACATAGTTCATTAATACATATACTAATGACGGCACAACCCCCAAATATAACCATTAAAAAACTAGAAAGAGAAATGGCTAATTTTTTATGGGGTAAAAGAGAAGGGAAGAATAAGCTGCACTGGAAAAAATGGAGAGATTTATGTTACCCAAAAGAGGAGGGAGGTTTAGGTTTGATTAGCCTAAAAGATATATCCAAAGCGTGGGCATGTAAGAATTGGTGGGGAATAAAATCAGATAAAAACATTTGGACGGCATTTGTAAAAGCTAAATATGGGTTAGGAAACAATACTTTTAAAAACATAAAAAAAGCGTCTAGAAGCTGGAAAATGATGCGCGAACAACAAAGCAGCGTGGAAAAGCATACAATACTAACGAAAAGTGGGTGGAAATGGACTTTAAATCCAAATGGAAATTTTACATTAAAAAGTGCCAAGGAACTAGTAAGAAGCAGAAAACCCTTACAATTTAAATTACTCTGGAAAAAAGATTTGCCTCAAAAAGTTAATGTTTTATCATGGAAAATCATGTCAAACATTGTTCCCCTAGATGCGAACATTCAAAAAAAGGGCATAAAACTAGTATCAAGATGTGAATGTTGCCATCAAAACATAGAGAGCTCAGATCACCTATTTTAAGGGTAAAATAGCTATAAAATTGTGGAATAAACTAGAAATTGAAGCTAATATCGAAAGAAGTACAGTTAATTTAAGAAATAGGCTAGAAAACTGGTCGGAAAAACAAACAAAGAATAATATCTTAAAATGGATTAGAAGTTATATTCCGCATATAGTGTTATGGTGCATATGGAAAGCTAGAAACAGAAGTAGATATGATAATGTAAAAATGGAACATAATGTCATTTTGGAAGAAATAAAAAAAGAGAGTGCTTTTATTACGGCTTGTAATCCAATAAAAGTGGAAAACAGGAAAAAAGAGGAAGATAGAATAAAAGAATTGCACCTCGCAACAATAGCAAGAAAAATGCCAATTATGAAAATAGTTAACTGGAATAAACATGAGCAGGGCAGTCTAACACTAAATACTGATGGAAGCTTTAAAAGAGAAATGGGAGAAGCTGGTGGAGGAGGTTTAATAAGAAATGCGGAAGGCGAGGTACTGAAAGCGTTCACATAAAGAGATATAGCATCTTCTACCTTGCAAGCAGAAATTATAGCCCTACAAAAGGGGTTGCAAATTTGTAAATCTAATAATTACCAAAAGGTTCAAGCACAGGTGGATTCAAAAATACTAGTGGACCTAGTACAGGGAAAGATATATTTATGGCAATTTGAAGAAGAGATTGATAACATTAGAAGCATTCTAAGAGAAATAAAAGGTGAAATTAAGCATATTTATAGGGAAGCAAACATGATTGCAGATAGATTAGCGGAAGAAGGAATGAAAAAAGGATAACAAGAATTTAGAGGGGAGAATATACCTGGAAAATTCAAAGGATTAATAAGATTAGATAAAATTGCATTTCCATATATTAGGCTTCAAAAAACATGAATTAATTTGAAAAGGGGGGGAGGTGGGGAGGTTTTTGTTTTAAGCCCGTTAAAGGGCTGACTAAAAAATTTTTTTTAGTGTTTTTTTGCAGTTGGCAGGAGATAAAATTAGAAAGAGATAGCTTCCCTGCTCTGAGGGAAGCCGGATAAGAAGTATTTTGTAATTTTATTGTTTGGTTTTGCTTTGGTTGGATCTCTCAGGCTAAGTTAAGCTTTAGCAAGGCCCTTGCAAAGGTTTAACTAAAACAAAGTAGCCTCGACAAAGTTAGAAAGGAAAGGAAATGACTGTTTGAAGGAAATGATTAGAACTATCATTTTTCACTGGAATCTGTTATGTGCAATAATGTCAACTACGGCTGTAATCTAACTCGTAGTTACTGCAGTTATAGATGAGCAAGTGCATTGATTAACCTAGGGACTTATCAGACCGGCAGGGGGATTAGAGAATCTGAGGGAAGTTGAATAAGGAGAGAGTTTGTAATTTTTTATTGCTTGGTAGGCCTCTTTTTGGTTGGTTTTCTTTTCAGGTTAAGTCAAGCTGTAATAAGGAGGTTTCACAGAACTAGCAGAGGTTAACAAAAAGTCAAGCAGGCTAGACAAAGCGGGAAGGAACCAGTATTCTGCATTGATTCGGCTAAGAGAGAAGGATATGGCTTGTTCTATGAATTATTTCTGCAGTTACGGATGAGCAAGTGCATTGATTAGCCAAGAGACTTATCATCAGTGCCGAGTTTATCTCATGGGAGCTGTCGCACTCACCGGCAGGGGGATCAGAGAACCTGAGGGAAGTTGAATAAGGAGAGAGTTTGTAATTTGTTATTGCTTGGTAGGCCTCTTTTTGGTTGGTTTTCTTTTCAGGTTAAGTCAAGCTGTAATAAGGAGGTCTCACAGAACTAGCATAGGTTAACAAAAAGGAAAGCAGGCTGGACAAAGCTAGAGAGGGAAGGAACTAGTATTCTACTTTGATTCGGCCAAGAGAAGTAGTGTGTTTTATTGACTGTTATGATCGGCCTTACTTACACATTGTGTTTTGACTGTTATTGATCGGCAGTGTGTTTTATTTCTGCTTTGATTCGGTCAAGAGGCTGCTCTTACTTACACATTGTTTGAATTATTTTCTTGACTATTATTGATCGGCCAAGAGACCGTTAGTAGAAGGATAGGAAATTTACTTTTTAATCTAGAATTTCTAGATTAGGTTTTAAAGTGGGTGTAAAAGTGATAAGGGTAGAACTAGTTTGTAAAAATGGTATTCCTCCGCCAAAAGTGAGGGTGATAATTAATAATAAAACAACCTTTAAAAAAAATAGATAGAAAGATAGATAGGTAGTTAGAAAGATAGAGAGAAAGAAAGATAAATAGATAGATAAATATATAGATTGTCAGATAGATAGACAGATAGATAAATATATAGATAGATAGATAGACAAATATATAAATTGGCATTAAGCCGATAGTAAAATATCCAATTTGACAAATATACTTATAGGCAAATAGGCAAAAAGTTAGGTAGCTTGATAGGTATATAGACAAATAGATAAATATTTAGATAGATAGATAGATAGACAAATAGATATATAAACAAAAATAGTGATAAAAATACAGGCACATTGAAAAATATAAAAATAGAAACATATACACAGAAAATTACACTAATAAATAGATAGATAAGTAGATAGACAAACATATGAAAAGATTGAAAAATAGATAGATAGACAAATATTCAAATAAATAGAGACAAATAGTCAAATAGATAGACATATAGATAAACAGATAGATAGATAGATGGGTAAAAAGATAGATAGATAAATCATCATAAAAATTAATAGATAGAGAGATGGATGGACAAATAGATAGACAGATAAATCATCAAAAAAAATAGACAGATAGATAGATAGAGTGATAGATAGAGAGATAGACAGATGGATAGATAGACGAATATATAGACAGACAGAAAGATATATAGCCAAATTGACAGATAGATAATTAGAGTGATATACTAAAAGACCACAAGAGAGAGAGATATATTGACAGATATATACATAGACAGATATATATATCGACAGATAAATAGATAGCAAATAGATAGATAGATAGATAAATTAATAGATATATATATATATATAGACAAATAGAGTGATAGATAGAGAGATAGACAGACAGATAGTTAGTTACTTAGATAGTGATATAGATAGTTATATAAATAGATCAATATATATACATATAAAAAGATAGATAAATAGACAAATAGACATAGAAAGATAGATTGATTGACAGATAGCCAAATAAACATATAGACAAATGGAAATATATATAGATTGACATATATATAGATTAATAGACATAAGGATAAACAAATAGACAGCTAGACAGATAGAAAAATAGTCTTATAGATATATAAATAGATAGCAAATAGATTAATAGATAGATAGATAGATAGATTGATTGATTGATAAAAAAATAGATAGATAGACTAATAGATAGATAGATACACAGATATAAAGATAAACAAATAAGTAGGTAGATAGATAGACAAATAGATAGAAAGATAGATAGATAGGTAGATAGAAAGATAGATAGAAAGATAGATAGAAAGAAAGATATTTAGATAGATAAATATATAGATAGTCAGATAGATATACAGATAGATAAATATATAGATAGATAGATAGACAAATATATAAATTGACATTAAGCTGATAGTAAGATATCCAATTTGACAAATATACTTATATGCTGATAGGCAAAAAGTTAGGTAGCTTGATTGATAGATAGACTAATAGATAAATATTTAGATAGATAGATAGATAGATAGACATGTAGATATATAAACACAAAGAAAGATAAAAATAAAGGCACATTGAAAAAAAGAAAAATAGACACATAAACACATAGAAAAATACACTAATAAATTGTTAAAGAAGTAGATAGACAAACATATGAAAAGATAGATAAATAAATATATAGACAAACATATGAAAAGATAGACAAATAGATAGATAGAAAAATACTCAAATTTATAGATAGACAAATAGTCAAATAGATAGACATATAGATAAACATATAGATAGATAAATAGATGGACAAATAGATAAATCATCATAAAAATAGACAAATAGATAGATCGATAGATGGACAGATAGATAAATTGAAAGTTAGATAGATGGACATATAGATATACAGATAAATCATAAAAAAATAGACAGATATATAGATAGACTGATAGATAGATAGATATATAGAAAGATAAATATACAGATAGATAGATAGATAGATAAACAAATAGATATATAAATAGATAGAGAGATAGACACATAGATACATAGACAAATTGACAAATAGATATATAAATAGATAAAGAAATAAATAAATAGAGACAAAGACAAATAGACAAATAGATAATTAGACACTTAGACAATAGACAAATATACTGATAAATAGATACAACGATAGATGGGCAAACATAAGAATAGATAGACAAATAGATAGCAATGAAAATAAATAAAAACAAAGATAGATATATATACAAATAGAGAGACAGACTGATATTCTGATAGATAGATAGGTAGACATTTAGAAAGATAGAAAGATAGAAAAAAAGACTGATAAACTAATAGATAGATAGACATAGAGATAGTTAGAAACATATCTAGATATAAAGATAGGCAAGTAGATAGATAGAAATATATATAAATAGAAAGTTAGATAAATAAATATATAGATAAATAGGTAGACAAATAGATAGATATATTGATAAATAGATAGATAAATAGAGAGTTAGATAGGTAGATAGTTAGATATAAAAAAAGATAGATAGAAAGATAAATATAATGGGAGTTAGATCTATAGATATATAGATATATAAATATATAGATAGACTAATAGATAGATAGAGAGAGACAAATAGACAAACAAACAGACAAATAGGGATATAGATAGATAGATTGATAGATAGACATATAGTTAGATAGAAAGATAGATAGACAAATAGATATATAGATAGATATATATATATAATATATATAATATAATATATATAATATTATATATATATATATATATATATATATATATATATATATATATATATATATATATATATATATATATATATATATCTATCTATCTATATATAATCAAATAGAGATATAGATAGAAAGATATTAAGAAAGATATATAGAGATTTAGATATATAGTTAAATAAATATATAGATAGACTAATATATAAGATAGATAGATAAACAAATAGGCAGATAGACAAATATCCAAATAGACAAATAAATGTCTATAAAGATAAATAATTAGTTAGATAAACCAATAGATAGATAGACAGATTTATAGACATATTGACTGATAGATTGATTGACTCATAAATATATATAGATAGTCTTTTATATAGATAGTCAAATAAATAGATAGGTAGATAGTTAAAGACATAGATAGATAGATAGATAGATAAATAACCGTATATACATATAGATAAAAGTCAGATAGATAGATAGATAGAATGATTGATGAGTAAATAGGCAGATAGATTGATAGACAACTAGACAAATAAACAAATAGATAAATAAATAGACATCAAAATATATAGATAGACTGATGGATAGATAGCCATATAGACAAATAGATAGATATATAGATAGACAATTAAACAAATAAATATATAGATAGATTAATAGATAGGTAAATAAAAGAATTAATGATTGATATATAGATACAAAGACAATTATATATTTAGATAGATAGATAGACAAATAGAAATATATATAGATAGACAGATAGTTAGATTTAGAAAAAGGCATATAGATAGATAGACAAATTGATAGATTGATAGAGAGATAGATGATAGATTGACAAAAAGATAAATAGATGTATAAATAAATATATATAATATATGCTTATAAATAAATAGACAAATAGATAAATAGGTAAATAGATAGATAGACACATATTCTGTTTGACAAATAGATTAATAGATATATAGACAAAAAATATATAAAAAAAATAGACAAATATAAAAATAGATAGATATATAGACACATAAATAGAATGATACACAAATAGACATATAGATAAATAGATAAATAGATAGATAGTTAGATAGTTATATGATTATACAGATAGAAATATAGACAGAAAAATAAATAGATGGACAGATAGATAGATAAATAGATTTTTAGATTAATAGAAAGATAGATATATATATATATATATAGATAGAATGACTGATAGATAGATATAGATAAATATATAGATAGACAGATAGAAGGATAGACACATAGAAGGTTCGAAAGAAAGAAGATAGGTAGATATTATTAATAGATAGATAAGATAGATAAACATAATTGAAAGATAGATAAAAAGATGATAGACAGATGATGATAGAACGAAATTCACATAGCATAGATAAGCACATCGACACATAGAAAGATAGAAGATAGATAGATAGGACTTATAGGACAGATAGATAGATAGATAGTGCGATAGATGTGAATATAGATAGATAAATAAATAGATAAGATAATATAGAAGATTGATTGATTAAAAGTATAAAGATAGTAGATAGATAGAAATATATATAGATAAATCGATAGAGAGAATATATAGATAGATATATAGAAAAATAGACAAATTGATATAAATATAAATAGATAGACAGACAGACATATAGATAGATAGATAGATACATAGAGAGGTCTACAGAAAGAAAGATAATAGATAGATACATAGAGACATATAATAGATTGATAGAGCATATATACAAATATAATATAGCAAGATACATAAATAGATAGACAGATAGATAAATTTATAGATAAATTGATAGAAAAATATATAGATAGATATAAAGATATCTAGATAAATAGATAGATAGGTAGTCAGAAAGAAAGATAGACAAATAGTAAGATAAATATATAGACATATAGATAATTAAACAGATAGAAAGATTGAGAAATAGATAGATAGTTAAATATATAGATAGAAAGATAGATAAAAAGATATATAGACTTATAGATAGATAGTATATATATATATATATAGATTCCTAGATAGATAAATAGACAAATAAATTTATTACAAATACAAAGATAGACTGATAAACAATTAAACAAATTGAAAGATAGAAAGATAGATTCAAAATAGATAGATATATA
>JAREIK010003082.1:27763-80041 GCA_029783825.1 Sapria himalayana | reverse complement strand
TCAAAAAATAAATTAATAAACTATTATTAATAAGATAGATATTATTTAAAATATATTTGCAATATCTAAATTTATTCAAAATCAAAGTAAAATATATTACTTAATAATAACTTTTTTAATGTTCTTGCTTTTTTTATAACTTTATATTTTGTTATTATAAATAAATTATTTAAATTAATTGTCTTACTCATAATTTATTTTGTAATTTATAATTCTATAATAATAAACTAATAAATAATTAAATAATTATTTAAAATATATGAATACAAATAAAATTGAGATTTATTTTTTATTATTCAGGATATACCGATTTAATGGTTTAAGTATTTAGGTTGTTTTTGGGTTCAGTAGTTTAGTGATTTAAGTGTTTAGGCCTTTAGTGATTTATAGTTATTATCCTAAAGAATTAAAAACAAAAAAATTAATTTTTTGAATTTTTTTAATTTTTGAAGGTTGTAACCTTAGAAAATATAATAATTTTAAATTTTTTTAAATGTGAATATCATATTTAGCTATAATAATCTAATAATTATATATAATGTAAACTAAATATAAATAATATATTAATAGTATTTATAATAATGATCAATAATAAATTAATAAATTAGTATTAATAAGAATGATATAAATTAAAATATAATTATAGAATCCAAAATGATTCAAAATCAAAATAAGATATTTTACTAAATAATAATTTTTATTTTAAAAATTTTGCCTCATTTTATAAGCATATATTTTTTTTTGATGAAAAATATATTATTTAAATTATATCTGTCTCACTAATAATTTATATTGTAATTAATATTTTTATAAAAATAAATTGATAAATAATTAAAATGAATATTTAAATTATAATGAATACTAATAAAAAGAGATTTATAATTTATTATTTTGGGTATACCTATTTAATGGTTTAAGTTTTTTGTAGTTTTGGGGTTAAGGAGTTTATTGATTTATATGTTTGCACATTGAGGTGTTTATAGGTTTTATTTAATCAATTGAAATAAAAAAATTATTTTATGAATTTTCGTGATTTTCAAAGGTTAATACCTTTGAAAATATAATAATTTTTAATCTTTCTAAAATATGAATGCAATACTTAGTAATAATATTCTTAATAATTATAATTGATGTAAATTTAATATAAAAAATTTTATTAAGATATATTATTATAATGATGTAAAAATAAATTAATAAACTATTAGTAATAAGATAAATATTAATTAAAATATATTTACATAACCCAAAATAATTCAAAATCAAAGTAAATTATAATACTAAATAAAATTTAAAATTTTTGAAATTATGTTTATTTTTATAAACTTAATAAAAAATAATATATTTAAATTATATTTCTCACTCATTATTTATTTTGTAATTAATATTTCTATAAAAATAAACTAAAAAATAATTAAAATAAATATTTAAAATTATAATGAATTCAAATAAAAATGAGATTTATTATTTAGGTTATATAGGTTTAATGGTTTAAGTATTTATGGGGTTTTGGGGTTAAGGAGTCTAGATATTTAAATGTTTAGGCATTTAGTGGTTTATAAGTTTTATTTAAATAATAAAATAATAAAAAAATTATTTTTGTGATTTTTTATCATTTTGAAGGTTATAACATTTGAAATCATGATAATTTTTAATTTTTTTTTCAAATGTAAATATAATATTTAGTTATAATAATCTTAATAATTATAAGACATTTAAATTCAATATAAGTAATTTTATTTTTAGATATTATAAAATTGATCAATAATAAATTAATAAACTATTCTTAATAAGATTGATATAATTTAAATATAATTGCAAAACCTATATATAATTATTCAAAATCAAAGTAAAATATATTACTAAATAATAATTCTTTGTTTTTAAATTTTTACTTCTTTTTATATGCTTATATTTTTTTTATTAAAAATAAAATATTAAAATTATAGTTGTCTCGCTCATTATTTATTTTGTAATTAATATTTCTATGAAAAATAAACTAATAAATAAGTAAAATGAATATTTAAAATTATAATGAATACAAATTAAAATGAGATTTATGATTTATTATATCTTGTATTCCAGTTTAATGGTTTGATTATTTAGGGGTTTTGTCGTTTAGGAGTTTATGAATTTATATTTTTATGTATTAAGTGGTTTATAGGTTTTATTTATATAATAAAAATAAAAAAAAAAATTTTTAGATTTTTTCTGATTTTCAAAGGTTATAACCTTTAAAAAATAAAATAAAAAAAAATTTTTGAAGGTGAATACTATGTATAATTATATTAATCTTACTAATTATATATCATATAAATTCAAAATAAAGAATTTTAATGATAGATATTATAATAATGATCAAAAATTCAATTAATAAACAATTATTAATAATATAAATATTAATTAAAATATATTTACATAACACAAAATGATTCAAAAAATAAAATCAAAATATATTACTAAATAATAATATTATATTTTTAAATTTGTCATTCTTTTTATGAGCTTATATTTTTTTTGATTAAAAATAAATTATTTAAATAATATTTGTCTTACTCAAAATTTATTTTGTAATTAATTTTTCTAAATAATTAAATTATAAATAATTAAAATAAATATTTAAAATTATAATAAATAGAAATATAAATGATATTTATTATTTATTAAGTTGTATATAGATGTTAAAATGTTTATGTATTTAGGGGTTTCGGGGTTTATGAGCTTATTGATTTAAGTAAGTAATCATTTACTAATCAATAGGTTTTATTTAAAAAATTAAATAACAAAAATTTTTTTTTTATTATTTTTTCTCATTTTTTAAGGTTATAACCTTTGAAAATATAATAATTTTAAAATTTTTTCAAAAGTGAATACAATATTTCTTTATAATAATCATAATAATTATATATCATATAAATTCAATATAAACAATTTTATTGATAGATATTCTAATAATTATCAAAAAATAAATTAAAAATCTATTATGAATAAGATTCATATTACTTAAAATATAATATCAAAACCTAAAATGATTCAAAATCAAAGCAAAATATATTATTAAATAATAATTATTTATTTTTAAATTTTTATTCTTTTTATAAGCTTATCAATTTTTTGAATGAAAAATAATTTTTATAATTATATTTTTAACTCATAATTTATTTTATAATTAATAGATATATAAATATAAAAAAATAAACAATCAAAATGAATATTTTAAATTATAATGAAAACAAATAAAAATGAAATTTATTAATTATTATTTAGGGTATACCGATTTTAAGGATTATCTATAGAGGTATCGGGATTTTGTAGTATAGTGATTTAAATGCTTAGGAATTTAGTGGTGTATAGGTTTTATTTAAACAAAGAAAAAATATTTTTTTTATTTTTTAACATTTTCAAAGGATATAACCTTTGAAAATGTAATAATTTTAAATTTTTTTTCAAAAGTGAATACAATATATAGTTATAACAATCATTATATTTATATATCATATAAATTCAATATAAAGATTTTTATTGATAAATATTCTAATAATGATAAAAAAAACTTAATAATCTATTATTAATAAGATAGATATCAATTAAAATATAATTACAAAACTTAAAATGATTCAGAACCAAAGCAAAATATATTACTATATAATAATTTTTTGTTTTGATTTTTTTTTTTCATTTAAAAAGTTTATCTATAATATTTTGATGAAAAATAATTTATAAATTATATTTGTGTAACTCATAAATTATTTTGTAATTAATATTTATATAAAAATAAACAAATAAATAATTAAAATGAATATTTAAAATTATAATTAAAAATAATGAGATTTATTATTTATTATTTATTATTTAGGGTATACCAGTCTAATTTAAATTAGATCTGTCTTACTGATAATTTATTTTGTAATTAATATTTCTATAAAAATAAACTGATAATTAATTAAAATAAAAATTTAAAATTTTACTAAATAAAAATTAAAATAATATTCAAGATTTATTATTAATGTATACTAGTTTAATGGTTTAAGTATTTAGAGGTTTTGTCTTTTAGGAGTTTAGCGATTTCAGTTTTAGGCATTTAGTGGTTTATTATTTTTATTTAATCAATAAAATAACAAAAAAAAATTTTGTAAATTTTTCTCATTTTCATTGGTTATAACCTTTGAAAATATAATAATATTAGAAATTTTTTGAAATGTGAATATAATAATTAGTTATAATAATATTAATAATTATATATGATATAAATTCAATATAAACAATTTTATTGATAGATATTATAATAAAGATCAAAAATTAAATTAATAAACTATTAATAATAAGATAGATATTAATTAAAAGATATTTACAAAACCCAAATTGATTCAAAATTAAAATAAAATATATTAGAGGATAATAATTTTTAATTTTAAAATTTTTACTTTTTTTATAAGCATATATATTTTTTTTGATTAAAAATAAATTATTTAAATTATATTTGTCACACTAATAATTTATTTTATAATAAATATTTATATAAAAATAAACTAATAAATAATTAAAATGAATATTTAAAACTATAATAAATAGAAATTAAAATTTGATTTATTAATTATTATGTATTACATAGAATATTAATGGTTTATGTATTTAGGTATTATGAGGTTTAGGTGTTTACTGATTTAATTGTGTATGCTTTTAGTGGTTTATAGGTTTTATTTAAAAAATAAAATAACAAAACATTTATTTTTATTATTTTTTGATATTTTCAAAGGTTATAACCTTTGAAAATTTAAAAATTTTTAAATTTTTTTTAGAAGTGAATTCAATATTTAGTTATAATAATCATTATATTTATATATCATATAAATTAAACATAAACAATTTTAGTGATAAATATCATAATAATGATCAAAAAATAAATTAAAAATCTATTATTAATAAGATAGATATTAATTAAAATATAATTACAAATCATAAAATGATTCATAAGCAAAACAAAATATATTACTATATAATAATTTTTTGTTATAAAATTTTTTTTATTTTAAAAAGATTATCTATATTTTTTTGATTAAAAATAATTTACATAAATTATATTTGTCTAACTCATAATTTATTTTTTAATTAATATTTATATAAAAATAAAAAATCAATAATTAAAATGAATAGTTAAAATTATAATGAAAAAAATGATATTTATTATTTAGGGTGAACCGGTTTAATTTAAGTTATATCTGTCTCACTAATTATTTATTTTGTAATTAATATTTCTATAAAAATAAACTGATAAATAATTAAAATAAAAATTTAAAATTATACTGAATAAAAAATAAAATGAGATTTATGATTTATTATTAATGTATACCAGTTTAATGGTTTAAGTATTTTGAGGTTTTGTTGCTTAGGAGTTTAGCGATTTATGTTTTTCGGCATTTAATGATTTATAGGTTTTATTTAAACAATAAAATAACAAAAAAAAATTGTAATTTTTTGTCATTTTCAAATGTTATAACCTTTGAAAATTTAATAATATTTAAAATTTTTTGAAATGTGAATACAATATTTAGTTATAATTATTTTAATAATTCTATATCATATAAATAAATATAAACAATTTTATTGATAGATATTATAATAATAATCAAAAATTAAATTAATAAACTATTTATAATAAGATAGATATTAATTAAAAAATATTTACAAAAACCCAAATTGATTCAAATTAAAGTAAAATATATTAGTTGATATTAATTTTTAATTTTTAATAATACTTCTTTTATACTTCTTTTAAAAGCGTATATATATTTTTTGATTAAAAATAAATTATTTAAATTATATGTGTTGCACTCATAATTTATTTTGTAATAAAAATTTCTATAAAAATAAACTAATAAATAATTAATATGAATATTTAAAATAATAATAAATTAAAATAAAAATTAAATATATTGATTATTAATTAATATATAGAGGTTTAATGGTTTAAGTATTTAGGCATTATGCGGTTTAGGAGTTTATTAATATAACTATGTATGCATTTAGTGGTTTATAGGTTTTATTGAAAAAATAAAATAAAAAAAAATTATTTTATTATTTTTTCATATTTCCAAAGGTTATAAACCTTTGGAAATATAATAATTTTTAAATTTTTTTCAAAAGTGAATTCAATATTTAATTATAATAATCATTATATTTATATATCATATAAATTCAATATAAACAATTTTTTTCATAAATATTCTAATAATGATCAAAAAATAAATTAAAAAACTATAATTAATTAGATAGATATCAATTAAAATATAATTATAAAACCTAAAATTATTCAGAAGCAAAGCAAAATATATTACTATATAATAATTTTTTGTTTTGATATTTTATTTTCTTTTAAAAAGTTTATCTATAATTTTTTGATTAAAAATAATATATATAAATTATTTTTGTCTAACTCAATTTATTTGATAATTAATATTTATATATAAATAAACAAATAAATAATTAAAATGAATATTTAAAATTATAATGAAAAAAAATAAGGTTTATTATTTATTATTTAGGGATAGCGGTCTAATTTAAATTAGATCTGTCTCACTAATAATTTTTTTTGTAATAAATATTTCTATAAAAATAAACTGATAGATAATTAAAATAAAAATTTAAAATTATATTGAATACAAATTTATATGAGATTTATTATTTATTATTAATGTATACTAGTTTAATGGTTTAAGTATTTAGAGGTTTTATCGTTTAGGAGTTTAGCATTTTAAGTTTTTAGGCTTTTAGTGGTTTATAGGTTTTATTTAAAAAATAAAATAACAAAAAATATATTTTTGTTATTTTTAGATATTTTCAAAGGTTATAACCTTTCAAAATATATTAATTTTAAATTTTTTTTAAAAAGTGAATACAATCTTTAGTTATAATAATCATTATATTAATATATCATATAAATTCAATATAAACAATTTTATAAATAAATATTCTAATAGTGATCAAAAAATAAATTAATAATCTATTATTAATAAGATAGATATCAATTAATATATAATTACAAAACCTAAATGATTCATAAGCATAGCAAAATATATTACTATATAATAATTTTTTGCTTTAAATTTTTTTTTTCTTTTAAAAAGTTTATCTATAATTTTTTGATGAAAAACAAATTCTATAAATTATATTTGTCTAACTCAATTTATTTTGTAATTAATATTTATATATAAATAAACCAATAAATAATTAAAATGAATATTTATAATTATAATGAAAAAAATGAGATTAATTATTTATTATTTAGGGATACCGATTTAATTAAAATTAGATCAGTCTAACTAAGAATTTATTTTGTATTTAATATTTCTATAAAATTAAACTGATAAATAATTAATATAAAATTTAAAATTATACTGAATAAAAATTAAAATGAGATTTATGATTTATTATTAATCTATACTAGTTTAATGGAATAAGTATTTAGAGGTTTTCTCGTTTAGGAGTTTATCAATTTATGTTTTTAGGCTTTTAGTGGTTCATAGGTTTTATTTAAAAAATAAAATACAATAAATATATTTTTATTATTTTTAAATATTTTTAAATGTTATAACCTTTCAAAATATAATAATTTTTAAATTTTTTTCAAAAGTGAATACAATCTTTAGTTATAATAATAATTATATTTATATATCATATAAATTTAATATAAATAATTTTATTGATAAATATTCTAATACTAATCAAAAAATAAATTAATAATCTATTTTTAATAAGATAGATTTCAATTAAAAAAAAGATAGATATCAATTAAAATATAATTATAAATCCTAAAATGATTCAGAATCAAAACAAAATATGTTACTATATAATAATTTTTTTTAGAAATTTTTTTTTCTTCTAGAAAGTTTATTTATAATTTTTTGATGAAAAATAATATATATAAATTATATTTGTCTAACTCAATTTATTTTGTAATTAATATTTATATATAAATAAACAACTAAAAATTTTAATGAATATTTAATATTATAATGAAGAAAAAATAAGATTTATTATTTATTATTTAGGGATTCCGGTTTAATTTAAATTAGATCTTACTCACTAATAATTAATTTGTAATTAATATTTCTATAAAAATAAACTGATAAATAATTAAAATAAAAATTTAAAATTATACTCAATAAAAATTAAAATGAGATTTAAGATTTATTATTATTGTATACAAGTTTAATGGTTTAAGTATTTAGTGGTTTTGTCGTTAGGAGTTTAGCAATTTATGTTTTTAGGATTTTAGTGGTTTATTTGTTTTATATAAAAAAATAAAATAACTAAAAAAGTTTCTATAATTTGTTATCATTTTCCTAGGTTATAACCTTTAAAAATACAATAATATTTACAATTTTTTGAAATGTGCATACAATATTTAGTTTTAATAATATTAATAATTATATATCATATAAATTCAATATAAACAATTTTATTGATAGATAATATAATAATGATCAAAAATTAAATTAATAAACTAATAATAATAATATTAATATTAATTAAAAATTATTTACATAACCCAAATTGATTCAAAATTAAAGTAAAAAATATTACGGGATAATAATTTTTAATTTTTAAATTTTTACTTATTTTATAAGAGTATATTTTTTTGATTAAAAATAACTTATTTAAATTATATTTGTCACACTCATAATTTATTTTGTAATAAATATTTCTATAAAAATAAACTTAAAAATAATTAAAATGAAAATTTAAAATAATAATAATTTGAAATATAAATTAGATTTCTTAATTATTAAGCAGCATATAGCAGTTTAATGGTTTATGTATTTAGGCATTATGGGCCTTAAGAGTTTACTGATTTAACTGTGTATGCATTTAGTGGTTTATGGGTTTTATTAAAAAATTAAAATAACAAAATATTTATTTTTATTATTTTTTGATATTTTCAAAGGTTATTACCTTTGAAAATATAATAATTTTTAAATTTTTTTCAAAAGTGAATTCAATATATAGTTATAATAATCATAATAATTATATATCATATAAATTCAATATAAACAATTTTATTGATAGATATTCTAATAATTATCAAAAAATAAATTTAAAATCTATTATGAATAACATTGATATTACTTAAAATATAATATCAAAACCTAAAATGATTCAGAGGCAAAGCAAAATATATTACTTAATAATAAATATTTTTTTAAAAATTTTTATTCTTTTTATAAGCTTTTCTATTTTTTGATGAAAAATAATTTTTATAAATTATATTTTTAACTCCTAATTTATTTTATAATTAATATATATATATATAAATAAAAAACTAAATAATCAAAATAACTTTTTTAAATTATAATGAAAACAAATAAAAATGAGTTTTATTAATTATTATTTAGGGTATACCGGTTTAAAGGTTTTTCTATATAGTGGTACCGGGATTTTGTAGTTTAGTGATTTAAGTGTTTAGGCATTTAGTGGTTTATAGGTTTTATTTAAATAATAAAATAACAAAAAAATATTTTTTTTATTTTTTCACATGTTAAAAGATTATAATCTTTGAAAATATAATAATTTTAAAATTTTTTTCAAAAGTGAATATAATATTTAGTTATAATAATTATTAAATATATATATCATATAAATTCAATATAAACATTTTTATTGATACATATAATAATAATGATAACATGAAGATGCCACCAATTCCACTACTGCCCATCCAATTCTGATGCCCCTATTGCTGTTCCGACGAGTTCCAGGCCACCTCACTCCATTCTAGCCGTGTTCAGTTAGGTCCAGCCCTTGTCCATCGCACTTCTGGTTGCCTCCACCATGTCTCAGATGCCACCAGCCTTTTGGTTTGTTTTTCAGACGAAAATATAGTGATTAATTATTATTATTATTATTAAGTGTCTCAGTCAGTTTTGTTGAGTATTGGTTGTGGTTGGGCCGAATGAGTGGGCCAAATATATTACAGTCAGTTTTTCTTTTTTGGGAAGGAAAAGAAGAAATTATTTGATAGCAAATCATCTCATTTTTGTAGAGTTACATTGACTACCGACACTTGGACTAGCATTCAAAATTTGTCTTATATATGTATGACTGTTCATTTCATTGATTCTCAATGGAATATGCATAAAAGGCTTTTGAACTTTTGCGTAATTAAAAGTCATTCTGGTGTTAATATTAGAAATGCTATTGAGTTTTGCATGAATGAATGGGGTTTGAGAAAGTTGATGTGCATTACTGTTGACAATGCATCAAATAATGATGTTGTAGTAGAACAATTGAAAAAAAGGCTAGTGAAGAAAAGTGTTGTACCTTTGAAAGGCGAGCATTTTCTTATGAGATGTTGTGCTCATATCCTAAACTTAATTGTTAGGGATGGCATTGCAGTAGTTGAGTGTGCTATTTAAAAAATTTGAGGTGTGGTGAAATAAGTGAGCAGTCCTAAAAGATTAGATATGTTTAAGTTATGTGTTGAAGAAGCAAACTTGACATATGGAACTTCATTGCAATTAGATTTTCCTACAAGATGGAATTCAACTTATTTGATGATACAAACTGATATAAAATATCAAAAAGAATTTGATAAGTTAAAAGACAAAGACAAAAGATTTTTGAAGGAGTTTGTTCAAACGTTTCAACTGAGAGAGACTGAACAAATGCCAAAATTTTGGCTTGTTTCTTGAATACTTTTTATAAGGTAACTTGCAAATTTTCTGGCTCATAATATTCTACCTCTAGTGTTTATTTTCATAATATTATTTGAATTTCGAAAAAAAATTGAGCTTTGTGAAAATATTAGAGATACAATGGTGTCTGAAATGGGTACGTAAATGAGGCATAAATACAACACATATTGGGGTTCTCTTCAGTCAACAAATACAATGCTTTTTGTAGCAGTAGTGATGGATCCTAGATATAAGCTCAAATATCTCAAGGTTAAGTACACTTAACAATATGGAGAGGAATTGGCTAAAAATTTGGTGAAAATGGTTATAAATGCTTTAAATGAGATGATGGATGATTATAAAGATTTAAATGAAGATGAATCAAAAGAAGATGATTTCTCTTCTATTGTGTTGAATAAAAATGATGATTTCTTTGATGGTAGTGATACTTATGTTGATGATTTTTTTGTTGAATTGGAGAAAGAACAAGAAGTTGCAGCTTTGGAAGAGTTGGATAGGTACTTGGTGGACAAACTTGAAAAAAATAGAATTGATTTTGATCTTCTAAACTGGTGGAAGGTAAATGAGGTTAGGTATCTTTCTTTGGCAAACATAGCAAGAGATGTACTTGCTATCCAATCATCTACTATGGCCTACGAATCTACATTTAGCACTAGGGGGAGAACATTAGATAAAATTTGGAATTGTTTAACACTTATATCAACTGTAGTTCTCATATGTCTACAACATTGGTTGAGAAGCTCAAACAAACCTATTGAAATTGAAGAATTAGTTCAAGACCTTGATGATAATGAATCAGGTTAGGATACAAATCTTGTAAATTTTATTTTCACATTTACTTATTATATTCATTCAATTTAATAAATATATGGTTCAATTACAATTTTCAGAGGGGTATCAAGATCCAAATATTCTTCCAACTATAGTTGGCCAACTAAATTTAGAGTGGGTTTATTAAATTTTATATGGTAATATTTTGTTTTTTATTACTCTTTCATCTTAGAAATTTATGTCTACATGATTAACACGTTTTCATCTTTGGTTATCCTTCTATAGTGGAGGAAGAAAAGGGAGGAGTTGTAGAAGAGATAGTTAATTGGGTTTGGATTTTCGTTGCTTTTCCAGGATGAACCTTTGAAATGATTATTATCATGGTTGTTATTAGTTGTATTTTTTTGTTATATTAAGCTGCCTAAATTTTAGCAATTATTTAAGTAGTAATTGCTGCTACAAATGTTTGTGGTCATCTTTATTTATTACTTAATATTTTAAGTAATTGTTTAAAAAATATAGTATTTCTATTATGGTTAACTTTAACTCGGCTGAACAAAGCCAACATGTGAAAAAACAAAGAACCAAATTAAGCACACAACTCGGTCCTATTCTATTTAACATTTCTATCATTTTCTGCATGTCAAAGCTTTTGACAAGGTAATGGAACTCGTTTGCGGTATTCAGCCTATTTGACAAAACAAAATTGGCCCAATTTGAGTTTGAAAGATACATAACTAAGGAATGATAAATGGTACAACAAAAGGTTTCGACATGAACTAACTTAGCCGGTTTGAAGAAAATAAATTGAAAAAAATGTCCGAACTCTGTTCCATCTCGGAACCGTTTTCTGCTACGCAAAATCCCCGATCTCTATCTGGTCCCATCGCGATATTTTCAACCTATGGGACGGGTCTGGATCTTCAAAAAAAATCTCCAAACTGTGGAAAGGGACTGGAGATATTCAATCACCATTTCATCCCGTCTGATGAGCACCCTTAGCATTTAGTGGTTTATAGGTTTTATTTAAAAAATAAAATAACAAAAAATTTAATATAATCTTTGAAACTATAACAATTTTTAAATTTTTTTTTTAAATGTGAATACTATATTTAGTTATGATAATCTTAATAATTATATATCATGTAAATTCAATATAAATAATTATATAGGTATATATTATAATAATGATCATACAAAAGATTAATAAACAATTATTAATAAGATAAATATTGTTTAAAATATATTTACAAAACCTAAAATGATTCAAAATCAAAGTGAAATATTTTACTAAATATTAATTTTAAATTTTTAAATTTTTGTATCCATTTATAAGCTTATATATTTTTTGATGAAAAATATGTTATTTAAATTATATTTGTCTAACTATTAATTTATTTTTTAATTTATATTTCTATAAAAATAAACTAATAAATAATTAAAATGTATATATAAAATTATAATGAATACTAATAAAAATGAGATTTATGATTTATTATTTAGGGTATACCTATTTAATGGTTTATGTTTATTGTGTTTTTGGGGTTAATGAGTTTATTGATTTATATGTTTACACATTTAGGTTTTATTTATTGATTTATAGGTTTTATTTAATCAATGAAATAATTAAAAATTTATTTTTTTGAATTTTCGTGATTTTCAAAGGTTATGACCTTTGAAAATATAATAATTTTTTAATAGTTTGAAAATATGATTACAATACTTAGTTATAATAATCTTAATAATTATATTTGTTGTAAATTCAATATAAAAAATTTTATTAATATATATTATTTTGATGATCAACAAATAAATTAATAAACTATTATTAATAAGACAGATATTAATTAAAATATATTTGCAGAACCCAAAATAATTCAAAATCAAAGTAAATTATATTACTAAATAAAATTTTAAATTTTTGAAATTTTGTTTATTTTTGTAAGCTTATATTTTTTTTATAAAAAATAATTTATTTAAATTATATGTCTCACTCATTATTTATTTTGTAATTAATATTTCTATAAAAATAAACTAAAAAATAATTAAACTGAATATTTAAAATTATAATGAATACAATAAAAATGAGATTTATTATTTATTATTTAGGTTATATAGGTTTAATAGTTTAAGTATTTAGGGTGTTTTGGGGTTTAGGAGTCTATAGATTTAAATGTTTAGGCATTTAGTGGTTTATAAGTTTTATTTAAATAATAAAATAATAAAAAAATAAAAAAATTATTTTTGTGATTTTTTATCATTTTTGAAGGTTATAACCTTTGAAAATATAATAATTTTTAAATTTTTTTCAAATGTAAATATAATATTTAGTTATAATAATCTTAATAATTATAAGACATTTAAATTCAATAAATATAATTTTATTGTTAGATATTATAAAATGATCAACTAATAAATTAATAAATATTTATTAATAAGATTGATAGCAATTAAAATATAATTGCAAAACCTATATATAATGATTAAAAATCAAAGTAAAATATATTAGTAAATAATAATTTTTTGTTTTTAAATTTTTACTTATTTTTATAAGCTTATATATTTTTTTTGATTAAAAAAATTATTAAAATTATAGTTGTCTCTCTCATTATTTATTTTGTAATTAATATTTCTATAAAAAATAAACTAATAAATAATTAAAATGAATATTTAAAATTATAATGAATACAAATTAAATGAGATTTATGATTTATTATATGTGGTATACCGGTTTAATGGTTTGATTATTTATGAGTTTTGTCGTTTAGGAGTTTAGAAATTTATGTTTTTATGTATTTAGTGGTTTATAGGTTTTATTAATATAATAAAAATAAAAAAAAAAGTTTTAGATTTTTTTTGATTTTCAAAGGTTATAAACATTGAAAATAAAATAATTTCTAAAATTTTTGAATTTGTGAATATTATGTATAATTATATTAATCTTACTAATTATATATCATATAAATTCAAAATAAACAATTTTAATGATAGATATTATAATAATGATCAAAAATTAAATTAATAATCTATTATTAATAATATAAATATTAATTAAAATATATTTAATAACGCAAAATGATTCAAAATCAAATCAAAATATATTACTAAATAATAATATTTAATTTTTAAATTTGTCCTTCTTTTTATAAGCTTATATTTTTTTTGATTAAAAATAAATTATTTAAATAATATTTGTCTCACACGAAATTTATTTTGTAATTATTTTTACTAAATAATTAAACTATAAATAATTAAAATATATATTTAAAATTATAATAAATAGAAATAAAAATGATATTTATTATTTATTAAGTAGTATATAGCTGTTAAAAGGTTTATGTATTTAGGGGTTTCGGGATTTATGAGCTTACTGATTTAAGTAAGTAAGCATTTAAAGATCTATAGGTTTTATTTAAACAAAGAAATAACAAAAAATTTATTTTTATTATTTTTTGATATTTTCAAATATTATAACCTTTGTAAATATAATAATTTATAATTTTTTTTAAATGTGAATACAATATTTAGTTATACTAATTATTATATTTATATATCATATAAAGTCAATATAAATAATTTTATTGATAAATATTCTAATAATGATAAAAAAATAAATTAATAATCTATTATTAATAAGATAGATATCAATTAAAATATAATTACAAAACCTAAAATGATTCAGAAGAAAAGCAAAATATATTACTATATAATAATTTTTTGTTTTGAATTTTTTTTATTTTAAAAAGTTTATTTATATTTTTTGATTAAAAATAATTTATATAAATTATATTTGTATAACTCATAATTTATTTTGTAATTAATATTTATATAAAAATAAACAAATAAATAATTAAAATTAATATTTAAAATTATAATGAAAAAAAAATGAGATTTATTAATTATTATTTAGGCTATACTAGTTTATTTTTAATTATATCTATCTCACTAATAATTTATTTTGTAAATAATATTTCTATAAAAATAAATTGATAAATAATTAAACTAAAAATTTAAAATTATACTGAATAAAAATTAAAATGAGATTTATTATTTATTATTAATGTTTACCAGTTTAATGGTTTATGTATTTAGATGTTTTGTCATTTGAAAATTTAGCGATTTTAGTTTTTAGGCATTTAGTGGTTTATAGGTTTTATTTAAACAATAAAATAATAATAATAAAATATATAATTTTTTCTCATTTTCTTAGGTTATAACCTTTGTCAATATAATAATATTTAAAATTTTTATAAATATAAATATAATATTTTAGTTATAATAATATTAATAATTATATATCATATAAATTTAATATAAATAATTTTATTGATAGATATTATAATAATAATCAAAAATAAAATTTATAAACTATTAATATTAAGATTGATATTAATTAAAAAATATTTACAAAACCCAAATTGATTCAAAATTAAAGTAAAATATATTACTGGATAATAATTTTAAATTTTTAGATTTTACTTCTTTTATATGCGTATATATATTATTTCATTAAAAATAAATTATTTAAATTATATTTCTCGCACTCATAATTTATTTTGTAATAAAAATTTCTATAAAAATAAACTAATAAATAATTAAAATGAATATTTAAAATTATAATAAATAGAAATAAAAATTAGATTTATTATTTATTATGTATTATATATCGGTTTAATGGTTACCATATTTAGGCATTACGGGGTCTAGGAGTTTATTTATTTAACTGTGTATGCATTTAGTAGTTTATAGGTTTTATTTAAAAAATAAAAAAACAAAAAATTTATTTTTATTATTTTTTGATATTTTCAATGGTTATAACCTTAGAAAATATAATAATTTTTAAATTTTTTTTCAAAAGTGAATTCAATATTTAGTTATAATAATCATTATATTTATATAACATTTAAATTCAAAATAAACTATTTTATTGATAAATATTCTAATAATGATCAAAAAATGAATTAATATTCTATTATTAATAAGATATATATCAATTATAATATAATTACAAAACCTAAAATGATTCAGAAGCAAAGCAAAATATATTACTATATAATAATTTTTTGTTTTAATTTTTTTTTTCATTTAAAAAGTTTATCTATATTATTTTGATGAAAAATAATTTATATAAATTATATTTGTGTAACTCATAATTTATTTTGTAATTAATATTTATATAAAAATTAACAAATAAATAATTTAATTTGAATATTTAAAATTAAAATGAAAAAAAAATGAGATTTATTCTTTATTATTTAGGATATACCGGTTTAATTTAAATTAGATCTGTCTCATTAATAATTTATTTTATAATTCATATTTCTATAAAAATAAACTGATAAATAATTAAAATAAAAATTAAAATTATACTGAATAATTAAAATAATTTATTTTATTCCTCTCTCAACACTAGAATGATTGCTAAAGCTCTAACCAAAATAATAGGAGCTTTTACTTTATCTCTATTATGTCTCAATATATTTGATGTTGAATCACTGGGCTATCAAAGGTAATTTGACTCATGTACGCTAATAGACTAAACCAAAGTTGTACCCCTATGTGTTGAAATAACTAGTTATTGAGGATGCTATTTATATTTATTATTGTAATTTCTTCTAAAATATCTCTCATGCACACACTCAAAGCAATTTTTTTAAAACATAGTTCACCTCTAAAAAAATAACCACCTTGTATCATATTAGAACAAACTAGCCCCAGGGCAGTTTGAGCAGGGCAAGATGTATGGGCTCTCTTTCAATCAAGAATCAAAAAATTTATTTTATTGGCATTTCTAAGCCTTTTTTTCATATCCTCATGGATATGAAAAGTATCATTTCTTTCTTTTTATATTAAATGAGTTATGTATACAAGCTCACAATACCCAAAAAGGTGTAAATGAATCATATTCAAATGTATAAAAGGTTTTAATCATTACTCAAAATATTAGTCTTGCATATTGACACTTGAGGTCACAAATCAAAGGAAGAAGCCATAGTGATATTTCAAATCCCAAGAATTTTATCTATAGAAATTTATAAAGAGTAGTAATCTAGCTTTAACTATTTCTAGGGTCATGACTTTTGCTCTTAAGGAATGTCCAAAGTTACAATTATTTCTAGTGCAATGACTTTGCAATATAAAGATAAAATGCACAAGCTATATAGATATATAGATATATAGATATCTAATTATCCAATACTGTGACCCAGTATTATTGTGATTAAATATGTATTCATGATCATTCTTAGTGCCATAACAATATGTTCAACAGAGAGACAAGTTATGGCATATTCTCATCGATATGATTTTTTGTTCTAGAGACAAAATATACAATCATGACCATTGCTAATGCTACAATAATCTAAAGCAAGAATGAGACTGAATACATAACTCACCCCTTGAGTCATGACTTTGTGTTACATATACAAAAAGATAAATCAGTGACATTCCTAAAAGTTGTAAATTTCAATTTAATTTTAATACTTAGTCATTTGATTATATAAGTGCAAAACATGAAATTTAGGATTTAGAGTTTATAGATTTGGGTTATAGTTTATGGTTTAAGGTTTAGGATTTAAAGTTTAGGGTATATGGTTTTTTTTTTGTTTTTTTTTGAAAAATACACACTTTATTTATCATTTAGGCACACAACTTAAAAGAGACTAAAAGGCTGACTAATTTAGGGTAGCCCACCAAATCATATGCACCTTAATGATTCTATGCATAAAATATATAAAAAACATAAAGATTAATAATTCAAAGCGTACGAATAAAACTAAAATCACCTGGCATTCGCGGACTTCAGAGTTGGCATTGAGTCATTATGTGCATTTCATCCTTTCCATTCAGATTAATCCAAGCCTTTTGGAGGAACATGAATGATGCACCATATTAAAACTATGCAAATATAAGATTTTGCATGTGTGCGACATGCAGCATCAAGCGTTTGCCTATGTCATTGCCATGAAATGGAATACATGTAAAACTGAATACCCATAAATCCACAAGTCCATATCTACGACACTTTGTGAATTCATCCTCACCTTTAAATTCCACATTCTTTTGCTCCAATGATCCTCAAAAGAGTATCTCTTGTGTTAGAATGCTTCCTCCTCGAGCTCCAAGAAGTGGTTGCATGTTGCACCGACAAAATATCAAAAAATATACATGCATCGGTGTGCATGTGTGATGAGGTCCATCTCATAGTCTAATTATCTACGCGTACAACCAAGCGAGAATAAAAGTAAACTTAAAAAATGCTATAACGATGGGTCTTTTGCTCCCGAAAATGTAGCACCGCCTAATGTGTATTTACAAAATGCATTAGTGGGCCCCACTTAGAGATACTCATGGGTCCAGTTGCCCTCATTGCATGCTACATAGAGAATAGACAAGATTGTGTGTGTGAGTATGTCATGATTCGTCTCTACAAGTATATGGTGCATACAAAGTCCAAAATACAAATAAGACAACAAACATAAACTACAAGTTTGAATATTTAGCTCCCGTGTGGCTTGTCTGGACTCCATTGCTTATTGGCCCTGCTTGGTGTAGCTTCGGATTTTTCCAGCTCTCTAATTAATCATGGATTAGCTGCTACTCCTGTTGGGTGATGGTTGGGTGGCCCTATATGCTTCCTGATAGGGCTAGTGGGACCCCTCTTAGCTGCTCCTGGGTTAACTCCCGACCACTTTGCTTGGTCTCGTCAGTTGTCTGAATGTTATCATCCCGGCTTGCTAGCGGGGCACTCTACAAGCTGGTGGCCCATACTTATGGCTACTTCCAGGACTTGCTGGCCCCTATAAATGTTGCACCAAAATAGACAAGAATATGTGCACGTGTGTATTGTGGTCCGTCGCTTTGTGTGTGTGGTGCATTAGTATCAGGGTTTAGGAGTTTAGTAAGTTAAGTATTTTGGTATTTTGTGGTTTATAAGTTTTATTTAATTAATTAAATAATGAAAAAATTATTTTTATGATTTTTTCTCATTTTCAAGGTTATAACCATCGAAAATATTATAATTTTTAATTTTTTTCAAATGTTAATACAATATTTAATTATAATAATCATAAAAATTAAATATCATGTAAATTTAATATAAATAATATTATTGATTGATATTATAATACTGATCATACAATAGATTAATAACCTATTATTAATAAGGTAGATATTAATTAAAATATATTTGCAAAACCTAAAATGATTCAAAATCAAAGTAAAATATATTACTAAATATTAATTTTTTATTTTTAAATTTTTGATTCTTTTTATAAGCTTATAAATTTTTTTGATGAAGAAAAATTATTTAAATTATATTTGTCTTATTCATAATTTTATTTTGTAATTAATATTTCTATAAAAATAAACTAATAAATAATTAAAATGAATATTGAAATTATAATGAATACAAATAAAAATGAGATTTATGATTCATTATTTAGGATATACCGGTTTAATGGTTTAAGTATTTAGGAGTTTAGTGATTTAAGTGTTTAGGCATTTAATAGTTTATATGTTTTATTTAAATAATGAAATAACAAAAAAATTATTTTTCAAATTTTTAATCAATTTTCAAGGTTATAACCTTTAAAAATATAAAAATTTTTAAATTTTTTTCAAATGTGAATACAATATGTAGTTATAATAAACTTAATAATTATATATCATGTAAATTAAAAATAAACAATTTTATTGAAAGATATTAATAAACTAAATATAAATACAAATATAATAATGATCAAAAAATAAATTAATAAACTATTATTTATTGATAGATATTTATATATTATTTATAAATACTTAAACATTTAAAATGGTTTAAATGTTTAAGTATTTATGGTTTTGGGATTTTGGGGTTTAGGAGTTAAATGATTTAAGTGTTTAGACATATAGTAGTTTAAGGTTTTATATAAACATTAAAATAACAAAAAATTTATTTTTGTGATTTTATCTCATTTTCAAAGATGATAACCTTTAAAAATAAAATAATTTTTAAATTATTTTCAAAGGTAAATATAATATTTAGTTATAATAATCTTAATAATTATATATCAGGTAAATTCAATATAAATAATTTTATTGATAAATATTCTAATAATGATCAAAAAATAAATTAATAATCTATTATTAATAAGATAGATATCAATTAAAATATAATTACAAAACTAAGATTATTCAGAAGCAAAGCAAAATATATTACTATATAATAATTTTTTGTTTTGAAATTTTTTTTTTAAAGTTTATCTATAATTTTTTGATGAAAAAAAATTTATATAAATTATTTTTGTCTAGCTTAATTTATTTTTCAATTAATATTTATATATAAATAAACAAATAAATAATTAAAATGAATATTTAAAATTATAATGAAAAAAAATGAGATTTATTATTTATTATTTAGCAATATTATTTTAATTTAAATTATATCTATCTCACTAATAATTTATTTTGTAATTAAAATTTCTGTAAAAATAAACTGATAAATAATTAAAATAAAAATTTAAAATTATACTGAATAAAAATTAAAATGAGATTTATGATTTATTATTAATCTATACTAGTTAAATGAAATAAGTATTTAGAGGTTTTCTCGTTTAAAAGTTTAGTGATTTATGTTTTTAGGCATTTAGTGGTTTATAGGTTTTATTTAAACAATGAAATAACAAAAAAATGATTTTTGATATTATTTCACATTTTCAAAGGTTTTAACATTTGAAAATATAATTATTTTTAAATTTTTTCAAATGTAAATATAATATTAAGTTATAATAATATTAATAATTATCAGTCATTTAAATTCAATATAAATAATCACATTGCTAGATATTATAATAATGATCAAACAAATTTAATAAACTATTATTAATAAAATAGATATTATTTAAAATATATTTGTAAAATCTAAATTTATTCAAAATCAAAGTAAAATATATTACTAAATAATATTTTTTTTAATGTTTTGCTTTTTTAATAAGTTTATATTTTTGTTTTTAAAATTAAATTATTTAAATTATATTTTTCTTACTCATATTTTATTTTGTAATTTATAATTCTATAATAATAAACTAATAAATAATTAAAATGAATATTTAAGATTATATTGAATACAAATAAAATTGAGATTTATTATATATTATTTAGGATATACTGGTTTAATGGTTTAAGTATCCAGGTGTTTTGTGGTTTAGGAGTTTTGTGATTTAATTGTTTAGACCTTTAGTGATTTATAGTTTTTATTTAAATAATGAAAAAACAAAAAATTTAATTTTTTGATTTTTTTTAATTTTTGAAGGTTATAACCTTTGAAAATATAATAATTTTTAATTTTTTTAAATGTTAATATATATTTAGTTATAATAATCTTAATAATGAGAAAAAATAACAAATTTATTTTTTCTCATTTTTGAAGATTATAACCTTTGAAAATATAATAATTTATAATTTTTTTTTGAAAAGTGAATATAATATGAAGTTATAATAATCATAATAATTATATATCAACTAAATTCAATATAAACTATTTTATTGATATATATTATAATAAAGATCATAAAAAAGTAATAAACAATTATTAATAAGATAAATATTGTTTAAAAATATTTTCAAAATTCAAAATGATTCAAAATCAAAGTGAAATATTTTACGAAATATTAATTTTAAAATTTTAAATTTTTGTATCCATTTATAAGCCTATTTATTTTTTGATTAAAAAAATATTTAAATTATATTTGTCTCACTAATAATTTATTTTTTAATTTATATTTCTATAAAATTAAACTAATAAATAATTAAAATGTATATTTAAAATTATAATGAATACTAATAAAAATGAGATTTATTATTTATTATTTAGGGTATAACTTTTTAATTGTTTAAGTTTTTTGTGGTTTTGGGGTTAATGTGTTTATTGATTTATATGTTTACACATTTAGGTGTTTATAGGTTTTATTTAATCAATGAAATAACAAAAAATTTATTTTTATGAATTTTCGTGATTTTCAAATGTTATAACCTTTGAAAATATAATAATTTTTTAATAGTTTTAAAATATGAATACAATACTTAGTTATAATAATCTTAAAAATTATATTTGTTGTAAATTTAATAATAAAAAATTTATTAATATATATTATTATAATGATCAAAAATAAAATAATAAAATATTATTAATAAGATAGATATTAATTAAAATATATTTGCAGAAACCAAAATAATTCAAAATCAAAGTAAATTATATTACTAAATAAAAGTTTAAAATTTTGAAATTTTGTTTATTTTTATAAGCTTATTTTTTTTCATAAAAAATAATTTATTTAAATTATATATGTCTCACTCATTATTTAATTTGTAATTAAGATTTCTATAAAAATAAACTAAAAAATAATTAAAATGAATATTTAAAATTATAATGAATACAAATAAAAATGACATTTATTATTTATTATTTATTATTTATGTTATATAAGTTTAATGGTTTAAGTATTTAGGGTATTTTTGTGTTTAGGAGTCTAGAGATTTAAATGTTTAGGCATTTAGTGGTTTATAAGTTTTATTTAAATAATAAAATAATAAAAAAATTATTTTTGTGATTTTTATCATTTTTGAAGGTTATAACTTTTGAAAATATAATAATTTTTAAAATTTTTTCAAATGTAAATATAATATTTAGTTATAATAATATTAATAATTATAAGACATTTAAATTCAATATAAGTAATTTTATTGTTATATATTATAAAAATGATCAAATAATAAATTAATAAACTATTATTAATAAGATTGATAGCAATTAAAATATAAATGCAAAACCTATATATAATGATTCAAAATCAAAGTAAATTATATCACTAAATAATAATTTTTTGTTTTTAAATTTTTAGTTCTTTTTATATGCTTATATTTTTTTTTGATTAAAAATAAATTATTAAAATTATAGTTGTCTCGCTCATTATTTATTTTGTAATTAATATTTCTATAAAAAATAAACTAATAAATAATTAAAATGAATATTTAAAATTATAATGAATACAAATTAAAATGAGATTTATGATTTATTATATGTGGTATACTGGTTTAATGGTTTGATTATTTATGAGTTTTTTCATTTAGGAGTTTATCAATTTATGTTTTTAGGTATTTAGTGGTTTATAGGTTTTATTTATATAATAAAAATAAAAAAAAATTTTAGATTTTTTCTGATTTTCAAAGGTTATAACCTTTAAAAATAAAATAATTTTTAAACTTTTTTGAAATGTGAAAACTATGTATAATTATATTAATCTTACTAATTATATATCATATAAATTCAATATAAACAATTTTAATGATAGATATTATAATAATGATCAAAAATTAAATTAATAAACTATTATTAATAAAATAAACAATAATTAAAAATTATTTACATAACACAATGATTAAAAATCAAATCAAAATATATTACTAAATAATAATAATTAAATGAAAAATATATTACTATATAAAAATGATTCAGAAGAAAGCAAAATATATTACTATATAATAATTTGTTGTTTTGAAATTTTTTTTTCTTTTAAAATAAATTTTTTTTTCATTTTAATGAAAAATAATTTATATAAATTATATTTGTCTAACTCATAATTTATTTTGTAATTAATATTTATAATAAAATAAACAAATAAATAATTAAAATGAATATTTAAAATTTTAATGAAAAAAATAATATTGAGATTTAATATTTATTATTTAGGGTTACCGGTTTAAAAGGATTATTATTTATTATTTAGGGTTTTAGAGATTTAGGAGGTATTGATTTAAGTGTTTAGGCATTTAGTGGTTTATAGGTTTTATTTAAACAATGAAATATCAAAAAATAATATTTTTTTTATATTTTCACATTTTCAAAGGTTATAATCTTTGAAAATATAATAATTTTAAAATATTTTTCAAAAGTTGATACAATATATAGTTATACTAATCATTATATTTATATATTATATAAATTCAATATAAACAATTTTATTGATAAATATTCTAATAATAATCAAAAAATAAATTAATAATCCATTAATAATAAGATAGATATTAATTATAATATAATTACAAAACTTAAAATGATTCAGAAGCAATAGAAAAATATATTACTATATAATAATTTTTTGTTTTTAATTTTTTTTCTTTTAATAAGTTTATCTATATTTTTTTAGATGAAAAATAATTTATATAAATTATAATTGTCTAACTCATAATTTATTTTGTAATTAATATTTATATAAAAATAAACAAATAAATAATTAAAATGAATATTTAAAATTATAATGAAAAAAATAAAAATGAGATTTATTGTTTATTATTTATGATATATCTAATTAATAAAATTATCTATTTAGCATTTTCGAGATTTAGAAGTTATTCATTTAAGTATTTAGGCAATTAGTGGTTTATAGGTTTTATTTATACAATGAAATAACAAATAAATTATTTTTGATATTTTTTCAAATTTTCCAAGATTATAACCTTTGAAAATATAATAATTTTAAAATTTTTTAAAAATGTGAATACAATATTTAGTAATAATTATTATTATTATAAAAATATATAATATAAACAAAATATAAACAATTTTATTGATAGATATTATATCAATTATCAAAAAATAAATTAATAAACTATTAATAATATGATAGATATAAATTAAAATTTAATTACAAAATCTAAAATGATTAAAAACCAAAGTAAATTTATTACTAAATAATAATTTTTGTTTGTTAGTTTTTGCCTCATTTTATAAGATTATATATTTTTTTGATAAAAATAAATTATTTAAATTATATTTGTATCACTCATATTTATTTGTAATTAATATTTCAAAAAATTATTTAAATTATATTTAAGGTTTACGAGTTTAAAGGTTTAAGTATTTAGGGGCTTTGAGGTTTAGGAGTTTAGAGATTTATGTGTTTAGGTATTTAATGGTTTATAAGTTTTATTTAAACAATGATATAACAAAAAATTTATTTTTGTTATTTTTTCTCATTTTTGAAGGTTATAACCTTTGAAAATATAACAATTTTTAAATTTTTTTAAATGTGAATACTATATTTAGTTATGATAATAATAATAATTATATATCATATAAATTCAATAATAACAATTATATTGATAGATATTATATTAATGATCAAAAAATAAATTAATAAACTATTATAAATAAGATAGATATTATTTAAAATATATTTGCAAAACCTAAATTTATACAAAATCAAAGTAAAATAAATTACAAAATAATAATGTTTTTGATGTTTTGCTTCTTTTTATAAGTTTATATTTTTTGTTCTTAAAAGTATATTATTTAAATTATATTTGTCTTCCTCATAATATATTTTGTAATTTATAATTCTATAAAAATAAACTAAAAAATAATTAAAATGAATATTTAAAATTATTATATTTTCAAAGGTTATAACCTTTGAAAATATAAAAAAAATAATAAAAATAAATATTTTGTTATTTTAATTTTTAAATAAAACCTATAAACCACTAATGCATACACAGTTAAATCAGTAAACTTCTAAAGCCTGTAATACCTAAATAAATAAACCATTATACCGCTATATACTACTTAATAATTAATAAATTGAATTTTTATTTCAATTTATTATAATTTTAAATATTCATTTTAATTATTTATTAGTTTATTTTTATAAAAATTTTTATGACAAAATAAATTAAGAGTGCGACACATATAATTTAAATAATTTATATTTAATCAAAAAATATATATACGCTTTTAAAAGAAGTATAAAACAAATATTATTAATAATTAAAAATTATTATCAACTAAAATATTTTACTATAATTTTGAATCAATTTGGTTTTTGTAAATATTTTTTAATTAATATCTATCTTATTATAATTAGTTTATTAATTTACTTTTTGATTATTATTATAATATCTATCAATAAAACTATTTATATTTATTTTATATGATATAGAATTATTAAAATTATTATAACTAAATATTGTATTCAAATTTTCAAAAAATTTATAATATTATTAAATTTTCAAAGGTTATAACATTTGAAAATGACAAAAAATTACAATTTTTTTTGTTATTTTATTGTTTAAATAAAACCTATAAATAACTAAATGCCTAAAAACATAAATCACTAAACTCCTAAATGATAAAACATCAAAATACTTAAACCATTAAACTGGTATGCATTAATAATAAATCATAAATCTCATTTTAATTTTTAATCAAAATAATTTTAAATTTTTATTTTAATTATTTATCAGTTTATTTTTATAGAAATATTAATTACAAAATAAATTATTAGTGACATAGATATAACTTAAATTAAACCAGTATACCCAAAATAATAAATAATTAATCTCATTTTTTTTCATTATAATTTTTAATATTCATTTTAATTATTAAATTTTTTATATTTATATAAATATTAATTAAAAAATAAATTATGAGTTAGACAAATATAATTTATCTAAATTATTTTTAATCAAAAAAATATAGTTAAACTTTTTAAAATAAAAAAAAATTAAAAACAAAAAATTATTATATAGTAATATATTTTGCTTTGCTTATGAATCATTTTATATTTTGTAATTATATTTTAATTGATATCTATCTTATTAATAATAGATTATTAATTTATTTTGTGAACATTATTTGAATATTTATCACTAAAATTGTTTATGTTGAAATATGATATATAAATATATTGATTATTATAACTAAATATTGAATTCACTTTTGAAAAAAATTTAAAAATTTTGATATTTTCAAAGGTTATAACCTTTGAAAATATCAAAAAATAAATAAAATAAATGTTTTGTTATTTTATTTTTTAAATAAAACCTATAAACCACAAAATTCATACAAAATTAAATTAGTAAACAACTAAACCCCATAATACCTAAATATATAAACCATTAAACTGCTATATAATACATAATACTTAATAAATCTAATTTAAATTTCTATTTATTATAGTTTATATATTCATTTTAATTGTTTATTAGTTTATTTTTATAAAAAAATTTTTATAGAATAAATTATGAGTGCGACAAATATAATTAAAATAATTTATTTTTAATCAAAAAATATATATACGCTTATAGAAGAAGTAAAAATTTTAAAATTAAAAATTATTATCCAGTAAAATATTTTACTTTAATTTTGAATCAATTTGGGTTTTGAAAATATTTTTTAATTAATATCTATCTTATTATTAATAGATTATTAATTTAATTTTTGATCATTATTATAATATCTATTAATAATATTATTTATATTGAATTTATATCATATATAATTAATAATATTATTATATCTAAATATTATATTCACATTTCAAAAAATTTTAAATATTATTATATTTTCAATGGTTAAAACCTATGAAAATGAGAAAAAATTACAAATTTTTTTTTTGTTATTTTATTGATTAAATAAAACTAATAAACCACTAAATGCCTAAAACCCTATATTGCTAAACTCCTAAAAGACAAAACCTCTAAATACTTAAACCATTAAACTAGTTTACATTAATAATAAATCATAAATATCATTTTAATTTTTATTCAGTATAATTTTAAATTTTTATTTTAATTAATTTTTAGTTTATTATAATAGAAATATTAATTACAAAATAAATTATTAGTAAGATAGATCTAATTTAAATTAGACCGTTATATCCTAAATAATAAATAATAAATCTCACTATTTTTAATTATAATTTTAAATATTCATTTTAATTATTTATTTGTTTATTTTTATATAAATTTTAATTACAAAATAATTTATGAGTTACTCAAATATAATTTATGTAAAATATTTTTCATCAAAAAATTATAGATAAACTTTTTAAAAGAAAAAAAAATTACGAAACAAAAAATTATTATATAGTAATATATTTTGCTTTGCTTCTGAATCATTTTAAGTTTTGTAATTATATTTTAATTGATATCTATCTTAATAATAATAGATTATTAAGTTAATTTTTCATCATTATTAAAATATGTATCAATAAAAATGTTTATATTGAATTTATATGATTTATAAATATAATGATTATTATAACTAAATATTGTATTCACTTTTGAAAAAAATTTTAAAATTATTATATTTTCAAAGGTTATAACCTTTGAAAATGTGAAAAAATAAAAAAAATATTTTTTCTATGTTATTCTATTGTTTAAATAAAACCTATACAACACTAACTGCCTAAGCATTTAAATCATTAAACTACAAAATCCGATACCTCTATATAGATAATCCTTTAAATCAGTATACCCTAAATAATAATTATAAATTTCATTTTTATTTGTTTTCATTATAATTTAAAAAATTCATTTTGATTGTTTAGTTTTTATATTTATATATGTATTAATTATAAAATAAATTATGAGTTAATAATATAATTTCTAAAAATTATTTTTAATAAAAAAATTAATAGGCTTATAAAATGAATAAAAATTTAAAAACACATAATTATTATTTAGTAATATATTTTGCTTTGATTTTGAATCATTTTAGGTTTTGATATTATATTTTAAGTAATATCAATCTTATTCATAATAGTTTTTTAATTTATTTTTTGATAATTATTAAAATATCTATTAATAAAATTGTTTATATTGAATTTATAAGATATATATATTTTATGATTATTATAAATAAATATTGTATTGACTTTTGAAAAAAATTTAAAAATTATTATATTTTCAAAGGTTATAATCTTAAAAAATCAGAAAAAATAATAAAAATAAATTTTTAGTTATTTTATTTTTTAAATAAAACCTATAGACCATTAAATACTTACTTACTTAAATTAGTAAGCTCATAAACCCCGTAACCCCTAAATACATAAATATTTTAACATCTATATACTACTTAATAAATAATAAATCTCATTTTTATTTCAATTTATTACAATTTTAAATATTCATTTTAATTATTTATAGTTTAATTTTTTAGAAAAATTAATTACAAAATAAATTTCGAGTGAGCCAAATATTATTTAAATAATTTATTTTTAATCAAAAAAATATAAGCTTATAAAAATACGGAAAAATTAAAATTTAAATATTATTATTTAGTAATATATTTTGATTTGATTTTGAATAATTTTGTGTTATGTAAATATATTTTATTAATATTTATATTATTAATAATAGTTTATTAAATTAATTTTTGATCATTATTATAATATCTATCATTAAAATTGTTTATATTGAATTTATATGATATATAATTAGTAAGATTAATACAATTATAAATAGTATTCACATTTCAAAAAATTTTGAAAATTATTTCATTTTTAAAGGTTATAACCTTTGAAAATCAGAAAAAATCTAAAAAAAAATTTTTTATTTTATTATATAAATAAAACCTATAAACCACTAAATACATAAAAACATAAATTGATGAACTCTTAAACGACAAAACTCCTAAATAATCAAACCATTAAACCGGTATACCACATATAATAAATCATAAATCTCATTTTAATTTGTATTCATTATAATTTTAAATATTCATTTTAATTATTTTTTAGTTTGTTTTTTATATAAATATTAATTACAAAATAAATAATGAGCGAGACAACTATAATTTTAATAATTTATTTTTAATCAAAAAAAAATATAAGCTTATAAAAAGAAGTAAAAATTTAAAAACAAAAAATTATTATTTAGTTATATATTTTACTTTGATTTTGAATCATTATATTTTTAATAAAACCTATAAACCACTACATGCATACACAGTTAAATCAGTAAACTCCTAAACCTCATAATGCCTAAATACATAAACCATTAAACCACTATATACTACTTAATAATTAATAAATCTAATTTTTATTTCTATTTATTATAATTTTAAATATTCATTTTAATTATTTATTAGTTTATTTATATAGAAATATTTATTACAAATTAAATTATGAGTGTGACATATATATTTTAATTAATTTATTTTTAATCAAAAAAAATATATGCTTATAAAAGAAGTACAAATTTAAAAATTAAAAATTATATCCAAAAATATATTTTACTTTAATTTTTAATCAATTTGGGTTTTGTAAATATTTTTTAATTAATATCAATCTTTTTATTAATAGTTTATTAATTGAAATTTTGATCAGTATTATATTATCTATCAATAAAATTGTTTATATTGAATTTATATGATATATAATTATTAATATTATTATAACTAAATATTGTATTCACATTTCAAAAAAGTTTAAATATTAATATATTTTCAAAAGTTATAACCAATGAAAATGAGAAAAAATTACAAATTTTTTTTTGTTATTTTATTGTTTAAATAAAACCTATAAGCCACTAAATGCCTAAAAACTTAAATTGCTAAACTCCTAAATGACAAAACCTCTAAATACAAAAACCATTAAACAGGTGTACATTAATAAAAAATCATAAATCTCAATTTAATTTTTATTAAGTATAATTTTAAATTTTTATTTTAATTATTTATAAGTTTATTTTTATATAAATATTAATTACAAAATAAATTATTAGTGAGATAGATCTAATTTAAATAATTTATTTTTCATCAAAAAAAATATATATCCTTATAAAAAGAGGCAAAATTTTAAAAACAAAAATTTATTATTTAGTAATATATCTTATTTTTATTTTGAATCATTTTAGATTTTGCAATTATATTTTAATTTATATCATTGTTATTAATAATAATTTTATTAATTTTTTATTGATCATTATTATAATATATATTAATAAAATTATTTATATTGAGTTTACATTATATATAATTATTAAGATTATAATTACTGAATATTATATTCACATTTAAAAAAATTAAAAATTATTATATTTTCAAAGGTTATAACCTTCAAAAATTTAAAAAAATCAAAAAATTAAATTTTTTATTTTTTCATTCTATAAAAAAAACTATAAATCACTAAAGGCCTAAACATTTAAATCACTAAACCCCAAAATGCCTAAATACTTAAACCATTAAACTAGTATATCCTGAATAATAAATAATAAATCTCAATTTTATTTGTATTCATTATAATTTAAATAATTTAATTTTAATAACAAAAAATATAAACATATAAAAAGAAGCAAAACATCAAAGAAAGTATTATTTTGTAATATTTTTTATTTTGATTTTGAATAAATTTATGTTTTGTAAATATATTTAAAATAAAAAATATCTTATTAATAATAGTTTATTAATTTATTTTTTGATCATAATTATAATATCTATCATTAAAATTAGTTATATTGAATTTATATGATATATAATTAGCAAGATTAATATAATTATACATGGTATTCACATTTCAAAATATTTTAAAAATTATTTTCTTTTCAAAGGTTATAACCTTTGAAAATCTGAAAAAATCTAAAAAAAATTTTTTTATTATATAATTAAAACCTGTAAACCACTAAATGCGTAAAAACATAAATTGATAAACTCCTAAACGAAAAACTCCTAAATAATCAAACTATTAAACCGGTATACCACATATAATAAATCATAAATCTCATTTTAATTTGTATTCATTATATTTTTAAATATTCATTTTAATTATTTATTAGTTTAATTTTTATAGAAATATTAATTACAAAATAAATAATGAGCGAGACAACTATAATTTTAATAATTTATTTTTAATCAAAAAAAATATAAGCATATAAAAAGAAGTAAAAATTTAAAAACAAAAAATTATTATTTAGTAATATATTGTACTTTGATTTTGAATCATTATATATAAGTTTTGCAATTATATTTTAATTGCTATCAATCATATTAAGAATAGTTTATTAATTTATTATTTGATCAATTTTATAATATCTAACAATAAAATTACTTATATTGAATTTAAATATCTTATAATTATTAAGATTATTATAACTAAATATTATATTTACATTTGAAAAAAATTTGAAAATTATTATATTTTCAAATGTTATAACCTTCAAAAATGATAAAAAATCACAAAAATAATTTTTTATTATTTTATTATTTAAATAAAACTTATAAACCACTAAATGCATAAACATTTAAATCTCTAGACTCCTAAACCCCAAAACCCCCTAAATACTTAAACCATTTAACCTATATAACCTAAATAATAAATAATAAATCTCATTTTTATTTGTATTCATTATAATTTTAAATATTCATTTTAATTATTTTTTTAGTTTATTTTTATAGAAATATTAATTACGAAATAAATAATGAGTGAGACATATATAATTTAAATAAATTATTTTTTATGAAAAAAATATAAGCTTATAAAAATAAACAAAATTTCAAAAATTTAAAATTTTATTTAGTAATATAATTTACTTTGATTTTGAATTATTTTGGGTTCTGCAAATATATTTTAATTAATATCTATCTTATTAATAATAGTTTATTAATTTATTTTTCGATCATCAAAATAATATATATTAATAAAATTTTTTATATTGAATTTACATCAAATATAATTATTAAGATTATTATAACTAAGTATATTATTCATATTTTAGAACTATTAAAAAATTATTATATTTTCAAAGGTTATAAACTTTGAAAATCATGAAAATTAATAAAAATAATTTTTTTTATTTCATTGATTAAATAAAACCTATAAACACCTAAATGTGTAAACATATAAATCAATAAACTCATTAACCCCAAAACCACAATAAACTTAAACCATTAAATAGGTATACCCTAAATAATTAATCATAAATCTCATTTTTATTAGTATTCATTATAATTTTATATATACATTTTAATTATTTATTAGTTTATTTTTATTGAAATATAATTTTAAAAATAAATTAATAGTAAGACAAATATAATTTAAATAATTTATTTTTGATCAAAAAATATATAAGCTTATAAATAGATACAAAAATTTAAAAATTTAAAATTAATATTTAGTAAAATATTTCACTTTGATTTTGAATCATTTTAGGTTTTGTAAATATACTTTAAACAATATTTATCTTATTAATAATTGTTTATTAATCTTTTGTATGATCTTTATTATAATATATATCAATATAATAGTTTATACTAATTTTACATGATATATAATTATTAAGATTATCATAACTAAATATAGTATTCACATTTAAAAAAAATTTAAAAATTGTTATAGTTTCAAAGGTTATATCCTTCAAAAATGAGAACAAATAACAAAAAAAAATTTGTTATTTTATTTTTTAAATAAAACCTATAAACTACTAAATGCCTAAACACTTAAATCACTAAATTCTTAAATCCAAAAACTCCTAAATATATAATCTTTTAAACCTGTATATTTTATCTTATTAATAATAGCTTTATTTAATATCTATCTTATTAATATATTTTACTTTGATTTTGAATCATTTTAGGTTTTGCAAATAAATTTTATTTAATATCTATCTTATTAATAATAGTTTATTAATTTATTTTATTATCGTCATCATAATATCTATAAAAAAATTATTTATATTGATTTTACATAATATATAATTATTTAGATTATTATAACAAAATAATATTTTCACATTTTAAAAAAATTTAAAAATTATTAAGTTTTCAAAGGTTATAGCCTTTGAAAATAAGAAAAAATAAAAAAATAAATTTATTGTTATTAGATTTTTAAAAAATATATATATAAACCACAAAATACCTAAATTATTAATGACAAAACTCCTAAACCCCGAAGCCCATAAATACATAAGCATTTAAATTAGTATACTCTAAATAATAAATAATAAATCTCATTTTTATTAGTATTCATTATAATTTTAAATATTTATTTTAATTATTTATCAGTTTATTTTATAGAAATATTAATTACAAAATAAATTATTAGTGAGATAGATATAATATAAATAATTCATTTTTCATTAAAAAAATATAAGATCATAAAAAGAGGCAAAATTTTTAAAACAAAATATTATTATTTAGTAAATTATTTTAATTTAATTTTGAATAATTTTAGATTTTGCAATTATATTTTAATTTATATCATTCTAATTAATAATAGTTTATTAATTTATTTATTGATCATTATTATAATATCTAGTAATAAAATTATTTATTTTGATTTTACATTATATATAATTATCAAGCTTATTATAACTAAATATTATATTCACATTAAAAAAAATTAAAAATTATTATATTTTCAAAGGTTATAACCTTCACAAATTATATAAAATCACTTAAGGCATAAACACTTAAACGACTAAACCCCAAAACACCTAAATACTTAAACCATTAAACCTGTATATCCTGAATAATAAATAATAAATCTCAATTTTATTTATATTCATTATAATTTTAAATATTTATTTTAATTATTTATTAGTTTAATTTTATAAAATTATAAATTACAAAATAAATTATGAGGAAGACAAATATAATTTAAATAATTTATTTTTAATAACAAAAATATAATGTTGTAAAAAAGCAAAACATTAAAAAGATTATTTTTAAGTAATATATTTTACTTTGAATTTGAATAAATTTAGGTTTTGTATATATATTTTAAATAATATCCATCTTATTAATAATAGTTTATCAAATTTTTTTGATCATTATTATAATATCTAGCAATGGAATTATTTATATTGAATTTAAATGACTTATAATTATTAAGATTATTATAACTAAATATTATATTTACATTTGAAAAAAATTTAAAAATTATTATATTTTCAAAGGTTATAACCTTCAAAAATTAGAAAAAAAAAAGAAAAATAAATTTTTTGTTATATCATTGTTTAAATTAAACATATAGACCACTAAATGCCTAAACACCTAAATCTATAAACTCCTAAACACAAAAGCCCCTAATTATTTAAAACATTCAATTCGTAAACCTTAAATATAATTTAAATAATTTATTTTTCATCAAAAAAATATATAAGCTTATAAAAAGAAGCAAAAACTAAAAAACAAAAATTTTATTTGGTAATAAATTTTACTTTGATTTTGAATAATTTTAGGTTTTGCAATTATATTTTAATTTATATCTATCATATTAATAATAGCATATTAATTTATTTTTTGATAATTGATATCATATCTATCAATAAAATTGTTTATATTTAGTTTATATTATATATAATTTTAATGATTCTTATTACTAAATATTGTATTCACATTTTTAAAAAAATTTAAAATTATTATATTTTCAAATGTTATAACCTTTGAAAATGTGAGAAAATATCAAAAATAATTTTTTTGTTATCACATTATTTAAATAAATCCTATAAACTACTAAATGCCTAAATACTTAAGTCAATAACTCTGAAATCTCGAAAACCATAAATAGATAATCCCTTTAAACTGGTATACCCTAAATAATAAATAATAAAACTCAATATTATTTTTTTCATTATAATTTAAAATATTCATTTTAATTATTTGTAGTCATTAAACCATTAAACCGGTATACCACATATAATAAATAATAAATAATAAATCTTATTTTAATTTGTAGTCATTATAATTTTAAATATTCATTTTAATTATTTATTAGTTTATTTTTTATAGAAATATTAATTACAAAATAAATAATGAGTTAGATAAATATAATTTTAATAATTTATTTTTAATCAAAATAAAATAAAAGCTTATAAAAAGAAGTAAAAATTTAAAAACAAAAAAGTATTATTCAGAAATATATTTTACTTTGATTTTGAATCATTATCTATAGGTTTTGCAATTATATTTTAATTGTTATCAATCTTATTAATAAAAGTTTATTAATTTATTATTTGATCATTTTTATAATATATAACAATAAATTACTTATATTCAATTTAAATGTCTTATAATTATTATGATTATTTTATTATTTAAATAAAACTTATAAACTACTAAATGCCTAAACATTTAAATCTCTAGACTCCTAAATTCTAAAATTCTCTAAATACTTAAACCATTAAATCTATATAACCTAAATAATAAATAATAAATAATAAATCTCATTTTTATTTGTATTCATTATAATTTTAAATATAAATTTTAATTATTTATTAGTTTATTTTTATAGAAATATAAATTAAAAAATAAATTATTAGTAAGAAAAATATAATTTAAATATTTTATTTTTCATCAAAAAATATATAGGCTTATAAATGGATACAAAATTTTAAAAATTTAAAATTAATATTTCTTAAAATATTTCATTTTGATTTTGAATCATTTTAGGTTTTGAAAAAATATATTTTAAACAATATTTATCTTATCAATAATTGTTTATTACTTTTATATGATCATTATTATAATATATATCAATAAAATAGTTTATATTGAATTTATATGATATATAATTATTATGATTATTATAACTTCATAGTATATTCGCTTTTCAAAAAAAAATTATAAATTATTATATTTTAAAAGGTTATAACATTCAAAAATGAGAAAAAATAACAAAAATAAATTTTTTGTTATTTTATTTTTTATATAAAACCTATAAACCACTAAATGACTAAATTCTAAAATGACTAAACTTCTAAACCCCGAAGCCCATAAATACTTAAAATATTAAATTAGTATAGTCCAAATAATAAATCATAAATCTAATTTTTATTAGTATTAATTATAATTTTAAATATTCACTTTAATTATTTATCAGATTATTTTAATAGAAATATTAAGTACAAAATAAATTATTAGTGCAAAATATATAGTTTAAATAATTTATTTTTCATAAAAAAATGCTTATAAAAAAAGGCAAATTTTTAAAAATATATAATTATTATTTAGTAATATAACTTATTTTGATTTTGAATCATTTTAGATTTTAAAATTATATTTTAATTTATATCATTCTTATAAATACTCGTTTATTAATTTATTTATTGATCATTATTATTATATTTATCAATAAAATTATTTATATTGAGTTTACATTATATATAATTATTAAGATTATTATAACTAAATATTATATTGACAGTTAAAAAAAGTAAAAATTATTATATTTTCAAAGGTTATAACCTTCAAAAATTAAAAAAAATCAAAAAATAAAATTTTTTGTTATTTCATTCTTTAAATAAAAACTATAAATCACTAAAGGTCTAAACAATTAAATCACTAAACTCCTAAACCACAAAACACCTAAATACTTAAACCATTAAACCGGTATATCCTGAATAACTAATAATAAAACTCAATTTTATTGTATTCATTATAATTTTAAATATCAATTTTAATTATTTATTAGTTTATTATTATAGAATTATAAATTACAAAATATATTATGAGTAAGAGAAATATAATTTAAATAATTTATTTTTAATAACAAAAATATAAACTTATAAAAAAAGTAAATCATTAAAAAAAATATTATTTAGTAATATATTTTACTTTGATTTGAATAAATTTAGATTTTGCAAATATATTTTAAATAATATCTATCTTATTAATAATAGTTTATTAATTTAATTATTTATAATTATTATAATATCTAGCAATGTGATTATTTATATTGAATTCAAATGACTTATATTTATGATGATTATTATAAATAAATATTATATTTACATTTGAAAAAAATTTAAAAATTATTAAATTTTCATAGGATATAACCTTCAAAAATTAGAAAAAATAAAAAAAATAAATTTTATGGTATATCATTGTTTAAATAAAAAGTATAAACCACTAAATGCCTAAAAACATAAATCGCTAAACTTCTAAAAGACAAAACTTCTAAATACTTAAACTATTAAATTGGTATACATTAATAATAAATCATAAATCTCATTTTAATTTTTATTAAGTGTAATTGTAAATTTTTATTTAAATTATTTATCAGTTTATTTTTATAGAAATATTTATTACAAAATAAATTATTAGTGAGACAGATCTATTTTGAATAATTTATTTTTTATCAAAAAAAATATATGTGCTTATAAAATGAGGCAATTATATTTTAAATAATTAGTGAGACATATCTATTTTAAATAATTATTTTTTAAATAATTTTTATTAAATAATCTATTTTAATTATTTTAAATAATTTATTTTAAATAATTTATTTTAAATAATTTATTTTAAATAAATTTTTTAAAAACAAAAATTATTTATTTTTTAATATATTTTATTTTGATTTTGAATCATTTTAATTTTTGCAATTATATTTTAATTTATATCATTGTTATTAATAATAGTTTATTAATTTTTTATTGATCATTATTATAATATCTATTAATAAAATTATTTATATTCACTTTACATTATATATAATTATTAAGAATATTATAACTATATATTATATTAACATTTAAAAAAATTAAAAATTATTATATTTTCAAAGGTTATAACCTTGAAAAATTAAAAAAAATCAAAAAATTAAATTTTTTATATTTTCATTCTTTAAATAAAAACTATAAATCTCTAAAGGCCTAAACACTTAAATCACTAAACCCCAAAACACCTAAATACTTAAACCATTAAACTAGTATATCCTGAATAATAAATAATAAATCTCAATTTTATTTGTATTCATTATAATTTTAAATATTCATTTTAATTATTTATTAGTTAATTTTTATAGAAATATAAATTAAAAATAAATTATGTGGAAGACAAATATAATTTAAATAATTTAATTTTAATAACAAAAAATATAAACTTATAAAAAGATGCCAAACATCAAAAAAATTATTATTTAGTATTATATTTTACTTTGATTTTGAATAAATTTATGTTTTGCAAATATATTTTAAAAAATATCTATCTTATTAATAATAGTTTATTAATTTATTTTTGATCATTAATATAACATCTATCAATATAATTGTTTATTTTGAATTAACATGATATATAATTATTAAGATTTTAATAAATAAATATATTATTCACAGATAAAAAAAATTTAAAAATTGTTATATTTTGTCAGGTTATAAATCTCTAAACACCTAAACCCCGAAGCTCCTAAATACCTAAACATTTAAACTCGTAAACCTTAAATATAATTTAAATAATTTATAAAAATATTAATTACAAAATAAATCATGAGTGACAAATATAATTTAAATAATATATTTTTAATCAAAAAAATATATAAGCTTATAAAATGATGCAAAAACTAAAAAAAAATTATTATTTAGTATTAAATTTTAATTTGATTTTGAATCATTTTTGGTTTTTTAATTATATTTTAATTTATATCTATAATATTAATAATAGTTTATTAATTTATTTTTTGATAATTGATATAATATTTATCAATAAAATTGTTTATATTTATTTTATATTATATATAGTTATAATAATTATTATTACTAAATATTGTATTTATATTTTTAAAAAATTTATAATTATTATATTTTCAAATGTTATGACATTTGAAAATTTGAAAAAATATCAAAAATAAATTTATTGTTCTTTCATTGTTTAAATAATAGCTATACACCATTAATTTCTTAAATACATAAATCAATAACTTTTAAATCTCGAAAACCCTAAATAGATAAATTTTTTAAACAAGTATATCCTAAATAATAAATAATAAATCTCATTTTTATTTATTTAATTATAATTTTAAATATTCATTTTAATTATTTATTTGTTTATTTTTAAATAAATATTAAATAGAAAATAAATTAGAAGTTAAAAAAATATAATTTATAAAAATTATTTTTCATCAAAAAAATATAGATAAACTTATTAAAAGAAGAAAAAAATTAAAAACAAAATTATTATATCGTAATATATTTTAATTTATTTCTGAATCATTTTAGGTTTTGTAATTATTTTTTAATTGATATCTAACTTATTAATAATAGATTATTAATTTATTTTTTGATCATTATTTGAATATTTATCATTAATAATATTTATATTTAATTTATATGATATATAAATTTAATAATTATTATAACTAAATATTGTAATCACTTTTCAAAAAAATTTGAAAATTATTATATTTTCAAAGATTATAACCTTTGAACATGTGAAAAAAAATATTTATTTTTATTAATTCAATGTTTAAATAAAACCAATAAATCACTAAATGCCTAAACATTTAAATCACTAAACTACAAAATTCCGATACCCCTATATAGATAATGATTTAAACGGGTATCCCCTAAATAATAATTAATAAATCTCATTTTTATTTGTTTTCATTTTAATTTAAAAAATTCATTTTGATTGTTTAGTTTTTTATTTATTTATATATATTAATTATACAATAAATTATGAGTTAAAAATATAATTTATAAAAATTATTTTTCATCAAAAAATAGATAAGCTTATAAAAATAATAAAAATTTAAAAACAAATAATTATTATTAAGTAATATATTTTGCTTATCTTTTGAATCATTTTAGGTTTTCATATTATATTCTAAGTAATATCAATCTTATTCATAATAGATTTTTAATTTATTTTTTGATAATTATTAGAATATCTATCAATAAAATTGTTTATATTGAAATAATATGATATATAATTATTATGATTATTATAAATAAATATTTATTCACTATTGAAAAAAATTTAAAAATTATTATATTTTCAAAGGTTATAACTTTGAAAATATCAAAAAATAATAATAATAATTTTTGTTTTATTTTTTTTCTTAAATAAAACCTATAAGCCACTAAATGCATACACAGTTAAATCAGTAAACTTTTAAACCTCATAATGCTAAATACATAAACCATTAAACCACTATATACTACTTAATAATTAATAAATCTAATTTTTATTTCTATTTCTTATAATTTTAAATATTCATTTTAATTATTTATTAGTTTATTTTTATAGAAATATTTATTAGAAATTAAATTATAAGTGCGACATATATATTTTAAGTAATATATTTTTAATCAAAAAAAATATATGCTTATAAAAGAAGTAAAAATTCAAAAATTAAAAATTATTTTCCAGTAATATATTTTACTTTAATTTTGAACCAATTTGGGTTTTTTAAATATTTTTAAATTAATATCAATCTTTTTATTAATAGTTTATTAATTTAATTTTTGATCATTATTATATTGTCTATCAATAGAATTGTTTATATTGACTTTATATTATATATAATAATTATTATTTTTATAACTAAATATTGTAATAACATTTCAAAAAATTATAAATATTATTATATTTTCAAAGGTTATAACCTATGAAAATGATAACAAATTATAGAAAATTTTTTTGTTATTTTATTTTTTTATATAAAACCTATAAACCACTAAAAGCCAAAAAAACATAAATCGCTATACTTTTAACGACAAAACCTCTAAATACTTAAATTATTAAACTGGTATACATTAATAAAAAATCTTAAATCTCATTTTAATTTTTAATCAGTATAATTTTAAATTTTTATTTTAATTATTTATCAGTTTATTTTTATAGAAATATTAATTACAAAATGTATTGTTAGTGAGATGGATCTAATTTAAATTAAACCGGTATTCCTAAATAATAAATAATAAAGAATAAATCTTATTTTTTTTTATAATTTTAAATATTCATTTTAATTATTTATTTGTTCTATTTATATATAAATATTAATTACAAAATAAATTATGAGTTAGACAAATATAATTTATATTAATTATTTTTCATCAAAAAAATATTAATAAACTTATTAAAAGAAATAAAAAATCAAAGACAAAATTATTATATAGTAATAAATTTTTATTTGCTTTTGAATCATTTTAAGTTTTGTAATTATATTTTAATTAATATCTATCTTATTATTACTGGATTATTAACTTATTTTTTGATTATTATTAGAATATTTATCAATAAAATTGTTTATATTGAGTTTATATAATATAAAAATATAATGATTAGTATAACTAAATATTCTATTCACATTTGAAAAAAATTTAAAAATTATTATATTTTCAAATGTTATAACCTTTGAAAATATCAAAAAATATTAAAAATAATTTTTTTGTTATTTTATTTTTTAAATAAAACCTATAAACCACTCAATGCTAGGGGTGCTCATGGGACGGGACGAGATGGGGATTACAAATCTCCAGTCCATTCCCACAGTTCGGAGATTTTTTTTAAAGATCCAGACCCGTCCCATAGGTTGAAAATATCGGGACGAGACGGGAAGGAGATCGGGGATTTTGGGTAGGATAAAACGGTTCCAGGATGGAATGGAGTTCGAACATTTTTTTTTATTTATTTTTTTCAAATCGGCTAAGTTAGTTCATGTCGAAACGTTTTGTTGTACCATTTATCATTCCCTAGTTACGTATCTTTCAAACTCAAATTTGGCCAATTTTGTTTTTTCAAATAGGCTGAATACCAAAAACGAGTTCCATTACTTTGTCAAAAGCTTTGATGTGAAGAAAAGGATAGAAATGTTAAATAGAATGGGACCGAGTTGTGTGCTTAATTAGGTTCTTTATTTTTTCACAAGTTGGCTTTGTTCAGCCGAGTGAATGTTAAATATAATAGCAATACTACATTTTTTAAACAATTACTTAAGATATTAAGGAATAGCTAAAGATGACCACAAACATTGGTAGCAACAATTACTACTTAAGTAAATGCTAAAATTAGGCAGCTTAATATAACAAAAAAATACAACTAATAACAACTATGATAATAATCATTTCAAAGGTCAGTCCCAGAACAACAACGAAAATCCAAACCCAATTAATTATCTCTTCTACAACTACTCCCTTTTCTTCCTCCACTAGAGAAGGACAACCAAAGATGAAAACGTGTTAATCATGTAGGCTTAAATTTCTAAGATGAAAGAGTAATAAAAAACAAAATATTACCTTATAAAATTTGATACACCCATTCCAAATTTAGTTGGCCAACTATAGTTGGAAGAATATTTGGATTTTGTGACTCCTCTGAAAATTGTAATTGAACCATATTTTTATTAAATTGAAAGAATAAAATAAGTAAAAGTGAAATTAAAATTTACCAGATTTGTATACTAACCTGATTCATTATCATCAAGGTCTTGAACTAATTCTACAATTTCAATAGGTTTGTTTGAGCTTTTCAACCAATTTTGTAGAGATATGAGAACTATAGCTGTAATAGGTGTTAAAGAACTCCTAAATTTATATTAAGTTCTCCCCCCAGTGCTAAATGTAGATTCGTAGGCCACAGTAGATGCTTGGATAGCAAATACATCCCTTGCTACATTTACCAAAGAAGGATACCTAATCTAATTTACCTTACACCAGTTTTGAAGATCAAAATCAATTCTATTTTTTTCAAGTTTGTCCTCCAAGTACCTATCTAACTCTTCCAAAGCTGCAACTTCTTGTTCTTTTTCCAATTCAACAAAAGAAATCATCAACATAAGTATCACTACCATCAAAGAAATCATCATTTTTGTCAACACAGTAGAAGTGAAATCATCTTCTTTTGATTCATCTTCATTTAAATCTTTATAATCATCCATCATCTCATTTAAAGCATTTATAACCTTTTTCACCAAATTTTTAACCAATTCCTCTCCATAATGCTAAGTGTACTTAACCTTGATATATTTGAGCTTATATGTAGGATCCAACACTAGTGCTACATAAATCATAATATTTGTTGACTGGAGAGAACCCCAATATTTGTTGAATTTATGCCTCATTTTAATACCCATTTCAGACACCATTGTATATCTACTATTTTCACAAAGCTGAATTTTATTCAAAATTCGAATAATCTCAATAAAATAAACACTAGAGGTAGAATATTATGAGCCAGAAAATTTACAAGTAACCTCATAAAAAGTTTTCAAGAAACGAACCAAAATTTTGGTGTTTGTTCAGATTCTCTCAGTTGGAACGTTTGAACCAAACTCCTTCAAAAACCATTTGTCTTTGTCCTCCAACTTATCAAATTCTTTTTGGTATTTTATATTAGTTTGTAGCATCAAATATGTTGAATTCCATCTTGTAGGACAATCTAATTGCAATGATGATCCATATGTCAAGTTTGCTTCTTTAACACATAACTTAAAGATATCTAATCTTTTAGGACTGCTCCTCACATATTTCACCACACCTCAAATTTTTTGAATAGCACCCTCAACTACTGCAATGCCATCTCTGACAATTAAGTTTAGGATATGAGCACAACTTCTCATATGAAAATGCTCGCCTCTCAAAGGCACAAAACTTTTCTTCACAAGCCTTTTTTTCAATTGTTCAACTGCAACATCATTATTTGATGCATTGTCAACAGTAATGCACATCAACTTTCTCAAAGCCCATTCATTCATTCAAAACTCAATAGCATTTCTAATTTTAACTCAAGAATCACTTTTAATTACACAAAAGTTCAAAAGCCTTTTATGCATATTCCATCGAGAATAAATGAACTAAACAGTCAAACATATATAAGACAAATTTTGAATGCTATTCCAAGTGTCGGTAGTCAATGAAACTCTACAACAATGAGATGATATGCTATCAAATAATTTCGTATTTTTCTTCGCAAAGAAAGAAAAATAATCCCTCAACATAGAGTGCCTAGTTGGAATTTTAAATAGAGGCACACTAACTTCACAAAACTTCTTAAACTCATCCCTCTCAACAAAACAAAAAGGTAATTTATCTTTTATGATCATTTTCACCAAAGCCTCCCTAACTAGTAGTTGATCAAATTGCCAACAAGTTAATTTGTTATCCTCTGAACTAGTACCTTTAGTGAAACTCAACAAAGATTGTGACTTGTCTTTACCTTTGTGAGCTTCTATTAATTCTTTTTTGAGTAGAAATTTTCTACAAGTCTCTCTCAAGTATTTCCATAAACCCGAAGTACCTTGATCTCTTTTTTCCAATTATTCTTTCCTACACCATATACAAGCTGCCCTACCAGTTTCATTTCCCTCTGAATCAATTATTCTTTTTGCCAATTATTCAAACTACCAGTTTCATTTCCCTCTGATAAGTTTCCCAAACAGCAAACTTATACTTTTTATGAGTTTGAGGATTAGATGTACCTTGAATTTCTTTTATAATTGGAATAGAAGAACCTGCCGTAACAATAGGAGGGTTCGTGAAAGGATGATGATTGGATTTACCAGTACTTTGATCATTTGAGATGTGATCATCTTCAATTTATTGTATTTTTCGTTTATAGCTGGATTGAGCCATATGCATTGCCATTAATTAATATGATATGTTATGCATAAATACATATAAATATTTCAAACAAGCAAGCTCTAAAAAACTTACCTTAACACATTCGGCCCACCTATTCGGCGCAACCACAACACTAGAACTAATACTCAACAAAACTCACTGAGACACATAATAATAATAATTAATCACTCAATTCTCGTCAGAAAAATAAACCAAAAGCCTGGTGGCATCTAAGACACGGTGGAGGCAGCCAGAAGTGCGACAGACAAGGGCTGGACCTAACTCAACACGGCCGGAACGGCGTGAGGTGGCCTGGAACTCGTCGGAACCGCAATAGGTGCATCTGAATTGGATGGGCAGTAGCGGAATTGGTGGCATCTTAAAGATATGTATATATATATATATATATATATATTCCTGGTTCTAGTATCACGTTTTTATGATGGGATGGTTCTCGGGATGGATATTGCTTAAGATCCAGAACTGTCCCAAAAGAAAAAATACGTGCCAGAATGGGTCTAGAAAAGTCAAAGACAACTGATTTTTCTCAGTCCTGATTCTTTTGGGACAAGACTTCAGTTCGGGTCGGGAATCTCCGAGTACCCTGAGGAGCCCTACTGGATGCATATAATGTTAAATCAATAAACTTCTAAACCCGTAGTGCCTGAATACATAAACCATTAAACCACTAAATACTACATAAAAATTAATAAATCTATATTTTATTGCTATTTATTATATTTTTAAATATTCATTTTAATTATTTATTTTGTTTATTTATATATTAATATTAATTACAAAATAAATTGAGTTAGACAAATATAATTTATATAAATTATTTTTCATCAAAAATTATGGTAAACTTTTTAAATGAAAAATAAAATTCAAAAAAATAATAATAATATAGTAATATATTTTGCTTTTCTTCTGAATCATTTTAGGTTTTGTAATTATATTTTAATTGATATCTATCTTATTAATAATAAAATATTAATTTATTTTTTGATCATTATTAGAATATTTATCAATAAAATTGTTTATATTGAATTTATATGATATATAAATATAATGATTATTATAACTAAAATTTGTATTCACATTTAAAAAAAATTTAAAAATTATTATATTTTCAAGGTTATAACCTTTGAAAATATCAAAAATTAATAAAATTTAAATTTTTTATTATTATATTTTAAAAAAAAAACCTATAAACCACTAAATGCATACAGAGTTAAATCAGTAAACTTCTAAACCTCATAATGTCTAAATACATAAACCATTAAACTGCTATATACTACTTAATAATTAATAAATCTAATTTTTATTTCTATTTATTATAATTTTAAATATTCATTTTAATTATTTATTAGTTTATTTTTATATAAATATTTTTTAGAAATTAAATTATAAGTGCGACGTATATATTTTAAGTAATATATTTTTAATCAAAAAAATATATGCTTATAAAAGAAGTAAAAATTCAAAAATTAAAAATTATTATCCAATAATATATTTTACTTTAATTTTAAACCATTTTGGGTTTTTTAAATATTTTTTAATTAATATCAATCTTTTTATTAATAGTTTATTAATTTGAATTTTGTTCATTATTATATTACCTATCAATAAAATTGTTTATATTGAATTTATATCATATATAAATAAAAATATTATTATAACAAAATATTGTATTCACATTTCAAAAAATTTTTAATATTATTATATTTTCAAAGGTTATAACCTATGAAAATGATAAAAAATTAAAAAAATTTATTTTGTTATTTTATTATTTAAATAAATCCTATAAACCACTAAATGCCTAAAAACATAAATTGCTTTACTCCTAAATGACAAAACCACTAAATACTCAAAACATTAAAAATGTGTACATTAATAAAAAATCATAAATCTCAATTTAATTTTTATTAAGTATAAATTTAAATTTTTATTTTAAGTATTTATAAGTTTATTTTTATAGAAATATTAATTACAAAATAAATTATTAGTGAGACAGATCTAATTTAAATAATTTATTTTTCATTAAAAAAATATATATCCTTATAAAAAGAAGCAAAATTTTATAAACAAAAATTTATTATTTAGTAATATATTTTATTTTTATTTTGAATCATTTTAGATTTTGCAATTATATTTTAATTTATATCATTCTTATTAATAATAGTTTATTAATTTTTTTTTGATCATTATTATAATATATTTTATTATAATTATTTATATTGAATTTACATGATATATAATTATTATGATTATCATAACTAAATATAGTATTCACATAAAAAAAATTTAAAAATTGCTATATTTTCAAAGGTTATAACCTTCAAAAATGATAAAAAATAACAAAAATAAATTTTTTGTTATATAATTGTTTAAATAAAACTTATAAATCATTAAATGCCTAAATAAATAAATCTCTAAACTTCTAAACCCCGAAGCCCCTAAATACTTAAACCTTTAAACTCCTAAACCTTAAATATAATTTAAATAATTTATATAAATATTAATTACAAAATATATTATGAGGGATACAAATATAATTTAAATAATTTATTTTTCATCAAAAAAACATATAAGCTTACAAAATAATGCAAAAACTAAAAAAAATTATTATTTAGTAATAAATTTTACTTTGAATTTGAACCATTTTAGGTTTTTTAATTAAATTTTAATATATATCTATCATATTAATAATAGTTTATTAATTTGTTTTTTGATAATTGATTTAATATCTATCAATAAAATTGTTTAGATTTAATTTATATTATATATAGTTATAATATTTATTATTACTAAATATTGTATTCACATTTTTAAAAAATTTTAAAATTATTATATTTTCAAATGTTATAACCTTTGAAAATTTGAAAAAATATCAAAAATAAATTTTTTGTTATTTCATTGTTTGAATAAAACCTATAAACCATTAAATCCCTAATTACTTAAATCAATAACTTATAAATCTCGAAAACCCTAAATAGATAAATTTTTTAAACATTTATATCCTAAATAATAAATAATAAATCTCATTTTTATTTTTTTCATTATAATTTTAAATAATCATTTTAATTTTTTATTTGTTTATTAATATTAATTACAAAATAAATTATAAGTTATACAAATATAATTTATATAAATTAATTTTCAACAAAAAAATATAGATAAACTTAATAAAAGAATAAAAAAATTAAAAACAAAAAAATATTATATAGTAAAATATTTTTCTTTTTTTCTCAATCATTTTAGATTTTGTAATTACATTTTAATTGATATCTAACTTATTAATAATAGATTATTAATTTATTTTTTGATCATTATTATAATATTTATCAATAAAAATGTTTATATTGAATTTATATTATATATAAATTTAATAATTATCATAACTAGATATTGTATTCACATTTGAAAAAAGTTTTAAAATTATTATATTTTCAAAGGTTATAACCTTTGAAAATATCAAAAAATAACAAAAATAAATTTTTTGTTATTTTATTTTTTAAATAAAAGATATAAACCACTAAATGCATATATAGTTAATTCAGTAAACTCCTAAATACATAAACCATTAAATCACTATATACTACTTAATAATTAATAAATCTAATTTTTATTTTATTTATTATAATTTTAAATATTGATTTTATTATTTATTAGTTTATTTTTATAAAATATTTATTCCAAAATAAATTAGGAGTTTGACAAATATAATTTAAATAATTTTTTTAATAAAAAAAATATAGACGTTTATAAAAGAAGTAAAATTTAAAAATTAAAAATTATTATGCAGTAATATATTTTAGTTTAATCTTGAATCGATTTGTGTATTGTAAAAATTTTTTAATTAATATCTATTTTATTATCAATAGTTTATTAATTTAATTTTTGATCAATATTATATTATATATCAATACAATTACTTATATTGAATTTATATGGTATAAATTCAATATAAAATTTATAAACCACTCAATGAGATATATTATATATCAATACATTTATTAATTAAATTTTTTAATATTAAACTAACTAAATATTGTATTTATATTTCAAAAAATTTTAAATATTATTATATTTTCTAAGGTTATAACTTAGGAAAATGAGATAAAATTACAAATTTTTTTTTGTTATTTTATTATTTTAATAAAACCTATTAACTACTAAATGCCTAAAAACATAAATTGCTAAACTCCTAAATGAAAAAACCTCTAAATACTTAAACAATTAAACAGGTGTACAATAATAAATAATCATAAATCTCAATTTAATTTTTATTAAATATAATTTTAAATTTTTATTTTACTTATTTATCAGTTTATTTTTAGAGAAATATTAATTACAAAATAAATTATTAGTGAGACGGATCTAATTTAAATAATTCATTTTTCATCAAAAAAAAATATATCCTTATAAAAATAGGCAAAAGTTAAAAAAAATAATTTATTATTTATTAATATATTTTATTTATTTTTGATCATTTTAGATTTTGCAATTATATTTTAATTTATATGATTATTATTAATAATAGTTTTTAATTTTTTATTGATCATTATTATATTATGTATTATTAAAATTATTTATATTCAGTTTATATTATATATAATTATTAAGATTATTATAACTAAATATTATATTCACATTTAAAAAAAATTTAAAATTATTATATCTTCAAAGATAATAACCTTTAAAAATTAAAAAAAAAATCAAAAATTTAAATTTTTTATTTTTTCATTCTTTAAATAAAAACTATAAATCACTAAAGGCCTAAACACTTAAATCACTAAACCCCAAAACACCTAAATACTTAAACCATTAAACTAGTATATCCTGAATAAAAAATAATAAATATCTTTTTTATTTGTATTCATTATAGTTTTAAATATTCATTTTAATTATTTATAAGTTTATTTTTATAGAATTATAAATTAAAAATAAATTATGAGGAAGACAAATATAATTTAAATAATTTACTTTTAATAACAAAAAATATAAACTTATAAAAAGAAGCAAAACATCGAATAAATTATTATTTAGTAATATATTTTATTTTGATTTGAATAAATTTACGTTTTGTAAATATATTTTAAATATATCTTTCATTTTAATAAAAGTTTATTAATTTATTTTTTGATCATTAATATAATATCTATCAATATAATTGTTTATATTGAATTTATATGATATATAATTATTAAGATTATCATAACTAAATATAGTATTCACATATAAAAAAAATTTAAAAATTATTATATTTTCAAAGGTTATAACCTTCAAAAATGATAAAAAATAACAAAAATAAATTTTTAGTTATATAATTGTTTAAATAAAACTTATAAACCATTAAATTCCTAAATAAATAAATCTCTAAACTTTTAAACCCCGAAGCCCCTAAATACTTAAACCTTTAAACTCGTAAACCTTAAATATAATTTAAAAAATTTATATAAATATTAATTACAAAATAAATTAAGAGTGATACAAATATAATTTAAATAATATATGTTTAATCAAAAAAAAATAAGCTTATAAAATGATGCAATAACTAAAAAAAATTATTATTTAGTAATAAATTTTAATTTGATTTTTGAATCATTTTAGGTATTTTAATTATATTTTAATTTATATCTATCATATTAATAATAGTTTATTAATTTATTTTTTGATAATTGATATAATACCTATCAATAAAATTATTTATATATAGTTGATATTATATATAGTTATAATAATTATTATTACTAAATAATGTATAAACATTTTTAAAAAATTTTAAAATTATTATATTTTCAAATCTTATAACTTGAAAATTTGAAAAAATATCAAAAATAAATTTTTTGTTTTTTCATTATTTAAATTAAACCTATTAGCCACTAAATGCCTAAAAACATAAATTTCTATACTCATAAATGACAAAACCTTTAAATAATAAACTATTAAATTGGTATACATTAATAATAACTCATAAATCTCAATTTAATTTTTATTAAGTATAATTTTAAATTTTTATTTTAATTATTTAACAGTTTATTATTATAGAAATATTAATTACAAAAATAAATATTTGTGAGACAGATATTATTTAAATTAAACCGGTATACTCTAAATAATAAATAAAAATCTCATTTTTTTTTCATTATAATTTTAAATATTCATTTAATTATTTATTTGTTTATTATTATATAAATATTAATTACAAAATAAAGTATAGGTTATACAAATAAAATTTATATAAATTATTTTTCAACAAAAAAATATAGATAAACTAATTAAAAGAAGAAAAAAACTAAAAACAAAAAATTATTATATAGTAATATATTTTACTTTGTTTATGAATCATTTTAGGTTTTGTAATTATATTTTAATTGATATCTAACTTATTAATAATAGATTATTAAATTATTTTTTATCATTATTATAATATTTATCAATAAAAATGTTTATATTGAATTCATATGATAAATATATTTAATAATTATTATAACTAAATATTTTATTCACTTTTGAAAAAAAATTTTAAAATTATTATATTTTCAAGATTATAACCTTTTAACATGTGAAAAAATAAAAAAAAATATTTTTTTTTATTTTATTGTTAAAATAAAACCTATAAACCACTAAATGCTTAAACCACATAAATCACTAAACTACAAATCTTGATACCCCTATATATATAATTCTTTAAACCGATATACCCTAATAATAATATTAATTATAA